>JAUZSU010036856.1:0-10234 GCA_034780255.1 Parotocinclus maculicauda
TCCACAGGGTCAATATACACGGCCGGGCTGCTATAGCCAAAGCTTTGTCTAAAACCAGGTGTTTCAGTTTCATTGTCCAACCCCTGTAGGTGTGCTGCCTTGCTCCCACATTCCATAGACATGCATTAGATTGATTGCCATGTATAAATTGTCCCATTGTGAGTGTGCATATGCCCCGTGATGAACTGGCACCCTGCTCGAGGGTGGTTCCCGTCTTGTGCCCTGTGCTGCTGTTTACGCCTCTTCCCTTGTGCATCTCCCTGAGAAAGCAGTGAGGGAGTGAACCATTTTTAGCATTATTAGATAAATAAATAATGTATTTATGATTTCTAGCAGTACCAGTTCTTTAGGGTTATGGTTTCCTCTCAGTGCAACGAATTATTACGTACTAATATGTGTATGTATCAAATTCTATCAACATGAAATGAATAACTAGTACCATGAAGCAACATGTACCATTTGCCATGTGATTTTGTATGTTTCCTCACACACAGCCTCAGCATAAAGCCGTGTGTGTGAATGTAACATGAGCAGGAATGGATGGTGGGGGAGGAGAACAGGCAGAGATGTTAATGTGGCCATATGGAGATGGAGCCGTAATATCTGAGTGGGAGAGACCACTGAGGCAAAATGGAGCCACACATTCACACAAAGAGGCTGAGACTGCAGCAGTTCCCATGGTAACGGAGCCACCAGAGCCCAGATTTACATAGGCAAAAATCTATCCATCTCACCCGAATTCTAAAGGCTCTCGGCATGAACCGAGAATATGACATGCCTGGGGCAAACCAGATCTTGTTTAGCTTTGTGCGTATATTCATCTAAACAGGTCACATCCCCCTCATCTCACCTAAATAGCGAAATAATGGTACAGACCAGCATGCAAAAGAGTAGCCCCCCAGTCCCTGCCTGGCACATTCCACTCACTGCAGAGTGGCGTTTTTAATGCATCCATCAGGAGCCTGGTTTTCAGTCTAGCAGAATTGCAGTGCACTGGACTGGACAGAACAGGGAAGCATCCATACTGTCAGTGAGGGTGGGGTCCAGCTACACTGGGAGCAAAAACACAGACCGAGGGAGAAAAAGGAAGAGAAGAGGAGGGCGAGCAAGCACCTGAAGAGGAATACAACAAGGGTAAGAATGGGAAAAGGGGATTGACCGGGGCCTAGAATAGGTGAAAAACAAAAGGTTTTCTTGTGGTCTTTCCCCCCCCAGCCTTTTCTCGTTCATAAATCCAAATGTCTGCCTGCACTTTCTTCTCGGAATAGCATGCTGCTATCTATTTTCATTTAGATTTATGTTTTTTAAAGCAATGTATAGGCTGTGGTTTTGAATGTGCTGACCATTAGGGAGTCACTGGGAGTGCCATGTAGGCATTTGGCCCAGTTAGCTGTATTCAGTTATAATATAGGTATATAGGACTGGAAAAGACATTGTGTTGGTAGTTTTTTAAAGAATATCGTGAAATTCACTGACTATTTGTCTGATTTATTAGGCTGTTATTGTAGCATGTTGAATTCCCTTCAGAACTGGGATTGGAAAATGAATTAATTAAAAATGTAACCACACTAATCCCATAGTAAGTATTCATTAACCTCAGATCTCCAGAAAGCACCGGAACGGCATGTTTATTAAATGGTGATCGGAAGGAATCTATTAGTTCTGCTGTCTGTTGAGCTGTATTGGAATCAGATTTATTTTGTGGGGTTTTTTTGCTTATCAAGGTGAGGTATAGGATTTCTAGGGCAGGCACAGACGTAGTAAATGACACCAGTACAGACTGGTTTTGTGGAAGCAGGGAGATAGAGGTGGGATGAGTATTCATGATGCTGCGAGAAAGCTCCACCACTGACTGGCTGCTGACAACATTAGCAATAATTTATTGGCCAAAATTTACAAATACTGTAATAATTGGAAATATTGTTAGTCAATTTCCCAAATTTGCCTGAGAACAATGTTAAACACTTTTGAGGGGTTGGTTATGATTTTAGTTTTGTCCCTGTTTTTCTGGTCATTGTGTGCGTTTCTGATGCCTATCATAGAGAGTCCTATTCTCTGAGCAGGGCCAAGAGGCGTCACTGTTACAGCACGGGAAATTCTTCCACTGTCCAGCCTCTCATCCCTCAACTACTTTAAATCATGGTTGTGTGTGATGCCGGACCTGGCTGGAAGGCTAGGACTAGGACTTGAACTATGGTCAGGACAGTGGTCCTGTGGGATAACGTATCCAAGTGTTTTTTATAATGAATGCGAATGTGTGAATGTGTATACTAGAGTGATTAGAGCTGTTTCCTCTCACATTCTAGAAACATGCATTAGGTCAGCTTAATGACAGACACAAGGTTACATTGAAACTATATATATATAGTTATATATATTCTGTGAAAAAGTGTTTGCCCCCCTCCTAATTTCCTGTTTTTGTGCATGTTTGTCACACTTAAGTGTTTCAGAACATCAAACCAATTTAAATAGTAGTCAAAGACAACACAAGTAAACACAAAATACAATTTGTTGATGAAGGTGTTTATTATTAAGGGAGAAAGAAAATTCAAACCTACATGGCCCTGTGTGAAAAAGAGATTGCCCCCTAAACCTAATAACTGGTTGGGCCACCCTTATCAGCCACAACTGCAACCAAGCGTTTGCGATAACTTGCAATGAGTCTTTTACAGCGTTGTGGAGTGTGCCAAACATGCAAAAAAACGGGGAATAAGGAAGGGGGCAAACCCTTTTTCACACCACTGTATATATATACTCTGACTGATTTTACTTTAGCATGATCAATGAATGCATATCTTTAAACTGTGGGAGGAAATCAGAGTCTGTTAGTTGTCCCAATGTGAATGGGTGTATGTGTGTGTGTGTGTGTGTGTGTGCGCCTGTGCCCTGCTAGCTACAATACTGTGCAAAAGTCTAAGGCCATCATTAGATTGAATAAACTATTGATTTAGAAATTGTATAACGACCATCCTAAATATTATTATTTCTCAGACTTATTGCTAGGATACAACAAGAATATACAGGAAGTTTGTATTCAGGGTTAAAAAAGCTTCTGTAGGCTACAGTTCCAAATATTTAGAGTGTCCTCCCCTTACACTTAAGCAATAGAGCATATAAAAGCTTGATCAGGATACTAAGATGACCCTTCTACAGTTTGAAGCTTGATCAGGAATAATTATTTTGGAAGGGTAACAGCCAAGAAACCACTTTTTCAGAAGGGGAAAAGGGGTGAAAAAGCTATGATATGCTAAAGCTCATAAAGAGTGGAATGAAGAAAAGGGAAATTTTTTAGTCTAACCATCAACGTTATATATGATCATTATACTATTGCTAAAACAACAAATCTAATGGTGGTCTGAGACTTTTGCACAGTACTGTATATCTTGGTGATAAGAACATACAGTAAGTCATTCATTTATATCAAGTCGTACTCAGATGCATTCTTACTCTTACGTGCATCTTGATAATTTCGATCATCTCTACATGTGGGTATTACAGGATGAAAGGTGACACCCCTGTAAACAGCACCATGAGTGTCGGCCAGGCAAGGAAGCTGGTGGAACAACTGAAGATTGAAGCCAGCTTTTGTCGGATCAAGGTGAGAGGGTGGAATTTGAAGAGACAAACTAAAAAAACACAGTGCCCTGGGTCATAATGATGGGAAAAGTGAACTGGCATCTTTCTGTTAGATTATTCTGTTAGAATCATTTTCACTCTATTAACTTTGGTATATCTGGAATCAGGTTAATGGGTATGACCTAATTCTGCCATCCCTCTTGGCATTGAATATCACACAGTGGTTTTCCTACATTTGTTATAGCGCTTGTGTACATACAATGGACCTGAGCTTATTACAGAGACAAGCAAACAGAGCTCAGGAAACAAAAGCTTGAACTTCTGCACTCTGAAAGTGTTTGCATTGCATTCAAGTAGTGTTTTTACTGGAGAGTGTGATGATGGGCAAAGCCTGAGTGACATTTGGAAGCTCTGACCAGCAAAATAAGCATGTAGAGAAGAGACTGTGAGCATCCTGTGCTTCTGCCTGCATCCCACTCCCATCTTAATGTTTTAGGCTTTTATAGTAACGTATTATTGGACCAGTACAGAACTCTAAAATAACATAATCCTCTGTTCTAATTAGTGATCTGGAACACAATCGAGTGTGTAGCACTTTCTGGGTACTTTCAAACAACATATAAAAACATTTGTCACAGCTCAGATGCAGGCATCGCCATCAATGCGATTAGAACGTATTAGAACGTGAGAACAAAGAATTGTTAATCTACATTAATAAAATTATATATATAGCACCGGTAGCACTGGTGTTTGACTGCCAGAAGGTCCCGGGTTCAGTCCCAGGGTGGAGAGTCCTTTCTGTTTGGAGTCTGCTTGTCCTCCCCATGTCTGCGTGGGTTTACTCCGGGTATCTCCAGTTTCCTTCCACAGTCCAAAGATTTCAATGTTGAATGTTGCTTGGTGTCTCCAAAGTGGCCCTTAGTGTGACTGTGCATGACTGTGTGTGTGTACCCCGTGTCTTGGCGCCCTGTCTAGGGTTGTACCTTGTAATTACTCATGTCATTATTGCCAAATTAATGATTTTTTAAGATCACATGATAATTTTATTAGTATCTGTTTATCTGTGCTAACAGGATAGTCCTTGAGATCGTCCCTAGTTAAGTTATTTATGTTCTGTTTGGTTACTGGTGTTCCATGTTAGTCCATGCAGGTTTACACTGGTTAGTGCTGCTCAGGTACTCGTTAAACAATCAATGAAAAAAATGAACTGTTTCTAATGAAAAAAGGGAAAAATTGCTAACAGTGTTCTGGTTTGAGACTTTTTCAAATCTGATTTTAACATAAATAGAGTTATATTGATAAACAGATAGTCAAAAGTCTGAATTAAATGGTGGATCTGTTGTAAATACCATGTGTTTCCTTGTCTATTTAGTTAGCTAGCTTGTGTTTTGCAAGAAAATAGCCTAGAATCTTTACTGGTGTACACACAGGACTAATTTACCACACAAAAATTCATTAAAGCATTAGAAAACCTGACCAAACCAGAAGTGCTTATATGCTGTAAAAGTAAAGTAAATATACATTTGAACCATTTGAACATTTAAACTACTAGCTGCACAGCGATAGTTTTGGACGAAAAAGTCAACTACAAAGGCATTGTAAACAAAGATACAATACAATATGTTGTGTCAGTGGCATAACTAGCTATGCTTTTTGTGTGTAAAAAGCAAAAAGCTTTTTGTGTGTTTTTTTCCTCATTTGAATGAACCTAGCTTCTCATCGCATCTGCTACCAAAATACCGAAATAGGCAGATATTGCTCTCCTCCTAATACATACAACTAAACTCGTTTTAAACTGGTCTAAAGGCCGTTGCTTGTGTGGTAGAAAAGGCAAGGGTTCTGATGACTCAGAGGGTTATGTTTGCCCACAATTAATTAAATCGGTAGCTGTTGTGAAGAGAGCTAGCTAAGAGGTTTAAAAAGCAACGCTAAGGCCTGACTTTTTTATTGCTTGTTTCGCAGATCCGCCGACTATCATATTTGAAGATTACAAAAAAAAATAAAAAATTTTGGTTTTTCTTTGATCACCAATGGTTGAAATTTAAAAAATATTGATATTATTTTTTTGCTTTTTCCGCCCTCCGATGGAGAGCCAATGGTTTTGTTCTGTTCATTTAATTTTTTTCCAGATTCACTTTAATTTAATTGTAGGTTAAATAAATTTATTTTTATTTTTTCCTCCTTACTTGTATTGATTCCACATAGTCCTTGAGAATTTAAAAAGTGCTGAAAAATAAAGATTTTTTTTTTCCTCCTTCCTAAGATTCTTAAGTAGGAACATCTGAGGACCAAGCTATTAAAAAAGTCTGGCCTAAGATTAAAATGGGTTTCATCTAGCCCTGTTGATTCGGCTCTTCCACTGTGTCCTCAGGTATCAAAGGCGGCGGCAGACTTGATGGCTTACTGTGATGCCCACGCCTGTGAGGACCCGCTCATCACCCCTGTTCCCACCTCAGAGAACCCTTTTAGGGAGAAAAAGTTCTTCTGTGCCCTCCTGTGAACATGGTGCAGCAAGAATAGAGTTAGCCTCATTTAGATGATTGATTTGCATATGCTCATCACACACACACACACACACACACACACACACACACACACACACACACACACACACACACACACACACACACACACACTACCAAAAATCATGTGTGATTTTTAAATTTGGGGTTCTTGAATTTGATCAAGGCTAAACTTCCATAACGTGTGAGGACATTTTGTGCTACACTGTTTTTAGTGTTATACGAGAGACTCTACGTCTCCATTTGTTAAGCTGGCGTGCATTAGTTAGAAAGTAACGACGCAGATATTACTACTAAATGGAGTACATGAACATACACACACACACACACACACACACATATGCAAGCACACGATTTTTCTAACCAATTAAAATTTGTTTTGGGGTTACTTGTTTTAATTATGTGAAATATTTCGATTGTTACACATTTCAGTACAGTTTCGGTTGATTTTATCCCTCGGTTGTGATTTAAAAATTCTGTATATCCTTGATCTTTGATCTTTCTCTGAGGTGGCTTTGTAAGTGGGCGAATTTTGAGATGGAGTAAGATGCTTTTTTTTGATGTACTGGCTAATCTGGAGGAAAAGCCCCCAAAAAATCTTACACATTAAGCGATTTGCAAAATGCAAAACGCTAACAGTGATCCAACATGAAAACTACAGAGAAAGATACAGAGCTATGAAGGTACACCTGGTTCCAGACTGAAATTATATCAAATGTATATCAGAAAATATTTGGGGTTTTGCAAAAATATTGGACGAATTCAAACGAAAAATAAAAATACTACCAAGAGTTTGTGTACTCAAGTCTTTAAAAGCTTATTTCAAAACAGTTTACATTAAATGTTACAATTACATAATGTTACAATTAATTAAGTTTTGGTGGGTGCAAGAATGGCACCAGCGATTACTTTTACATTTAAAGCATTTAGCAGATTAATTTATCAAGAGCGACTTACAAGAACCACAATACTACACTTGAGGAAAGGCTTTCCTCATGGACCCAACAGTGGCAGCTTGGCAGAGGTGGGATTTGAACCTTGCACCTTCTGGTCCATAGTCTACTACCTTAACCTCTATATTTACATTAATGTCATTTAGCAGGCACTCTTATGCAGAGCAACCTACAATTGATATGGTCTTCCAATCCAAGCAGTTGTGGTTTAAAGGCATTGCTCAGGGACCCAACAGTGACACCTCAGCAAAGGGATTTGGTCCACAGTCCAGCGCCTTAACCACTAGGCCATGGTGGTTTCTTCCAGCTTGGACAATTATGACACAGACACATGGGATGCATTTCGGTGTTTCATCAGAAACCCCTTGAGCTCTGAGTGATGGAGTGGTGGCCCGTCCAAGGAACATGATCGATGGACCCAACATGGACAGTGCAGAGGTAAAGTGAAAGTATATAAAATAACCACATTTCTTTCTGTATCCCAGGTCTAATCAGTCAGCCCTTAGTAGGGCACACACAGAGACCTGGATGAAATCATCAGCCATTTTATTTTACAATATTTACACGAGCTCTTGCACACAAAGTACTGAATGTAGATACCACTTCTAGTGAATGTTATTCTAGTGACACACACTACTAATGAATTCATAATATGAAGCAAACAATGAAGGCATTACAACTCTATAGACAAAACAGTGGTAATAGAACTTTATACTGAACACCCAAGATACTCATAACACTTTCATACATTCCAACTACATCAGTTCATCATCTTTCTGACCCTCCCTCCTAAAATAAAATCCATATCGAAATTGATCAGTGGAGAACTTGACTGGTTCACAGAGCCATATTCTCAGTAGAGTGAAAACTTCCTGTAACAGCAAGAAATACCTCCATACTAATGTCCATGTTCTATTTAGTTTCAGGTGTCTACAAACAATTAGCTATACTTTGCATGGTACTTAACTGGTTGCTCAGTATTGCAGCACCAAGGGACAGAACCCACCCAGTCTGACTAATTCACCCGCAGACATGCAAATCCCGCCTGTCATATATCCAGTCTGGAGAGAAGGCTTTGACTCTGGTGAACAGGAGACAGGCTGTTGCACAACCCGAGCGCCTGATGTAACAGCTTATCCTGGTCAGGGTTGCATATGCTCCGCAGTCTATCTCTGGGAGCCAGTTTATCGCAGAGCTGGGTAGCTTTTGAGGCACTAAGGGATAATTCACCAAGGCTACCTTGAATTTGTCCAACACACCAAACTGGCCAGAAGCACTGTTGGGTCTCAAACCCAGGTCTCCACAGTGGGCTGTTGTTGCCCCACCTATGTGCCATATGCACAATTTATTTTCCAATGGTAAATAATGGGAAATTAACATAAAAAGTCTTTTCTTTCAGAAAAAATCCATTACCACTAAAACTAAACTTTAAATTTACAAACCCCAGCTTGGAAAAGTCCCAGGATTTCCAAGAACATGAGAACACTGGACTACAAACATACCGCAAAAACTTCATTTAAGCAGTGACAATTTTATTCGAAATATACATGCATAACAAATGTACTCAAAACAGTGTTATCAATCTGTCTCCACTTTCACAGTAAAAGTTTCCCAGTTTGATATCTAGCGTGTGTTATATATAAGCAGTAGCTACCTCTGGATAAACCACACTAAGGGATTAAATCTACATCTGTTGATGAACATATGAACTTTGAAAATTGCATAAACATACTTCATGACGTTTGTTTTGGGTTTGTTGCATTTCATTCTTTCAATTGTAAAAGCAATAGGACATAAAAACACAGCCGTTAAGCTGGACCACATTTAGCTGGTTTTTTTTAAACATTTATTTATTTTATACTTTTTAAAACTCATAAAACCTGGGAATGCCTAAACACATTTTTAGACATTTTTGATTAAAATCTTGAAATAGCATTGCCAACAGTTACAGAAAATAAAACAACAACAGTATCTGTTCATAGAACGCAACACGCGGACATGAACAGGAAGCTAGAGCTCTTAAAACATAAATGAGGTTCAAAATGTATATATTTAACAGCGTTTCACAAATAGATTGGCTTCAATGAGAAAGCTATATATAATTATATGTAGGTAAGTGTAACCTGCCAGTCCAACGTAGCCATGGTGAAGAAACAATTCACAAGGTGCATTATTCTCCTGTAACTGTAGTGCTGAAGCTATTGAGGTGTCTTGAGGGGGGAGGTGACCAAAGCCAAAAAAAAAAAAAAAACTGAAAACAAAAAAGATTTTTTTTTACTAATTACAGGAAGGAGTCACACCATTCTCTAAGGCAGCCGTAGCAGTCGCCCTGCTGTTTTACGTTCGCCCCACACGTATCTTTTAACCAGTCCCGAAACAGCTCCTCATCCTTCTTCAGCACCAGGAACTGCCCAAGAACTACATACGCCTGTGGAAAGAAGTCAAATCTAACGTTAGCTACTTGTGTCACACCCTTGTGTAGTATTAGTAGTCTTGAGAACAACCGTCTCACTTTGTCAAAGCCTTTCTCTTCCAGTCTTTTGCCAAGGACTTCACCGATTCCAGCAAGTGCCATGACAGGTTTCTCTCCCATGGGCTCAGCCACAAACTCCTTGTGTTTTTGTGACGTTGACGACATGGTTGCTGTTTAAGCGACTTGCTTTCAAGGGTTCAAACTGCAATGAGGGGAAAAATATATACAAAGATTATAACCACTGGCAGTGAAGTGAATAAACTGGACAGTGTGATGACGTCTTTCTGGTACAAAATCTTGAATCCTGACTTTTTATTTGCAGTAGGGGTGTGCTATATTGTATCGCTCACAATAATACCGGTATAATTTTTTTTGAGGATATAAAACATTCATATTGTGATATTCCGACGTCTTTACGTAATGACATAATGGTTTACACAAAGTATGGTGTACTTCCATTGTGTGACTCATGGGCAGAGCAACAGATATGGCAGAAAGTGGATTCTGCGGTGGTGAAGTTTGTCCCAAAAAGGGGAGCGACTTCGGTAGTGCGGAGGTGGTTTATATACACACTAACTCAATTAATCAGACCCCATCGGGACACGATGGTTTTGGTCCTAATAACTGGCTGGTCCGATTACAAGACGGGACGTGCTATGTAACATATTAAATGTTTATTAAACCTTTATTGTGTGATTTACACGTATAGA
>JAUZSU010036867.1:0-10234 GCA_034780255.1 Parotocinclus maculicauda
GCATCAAGTCTCCCGGGGAGCCCAAAATCCTCCCATAATTCGCTGATCTGCTTGTGCTGTGGCTAAGTGGCGACTTGTGGCTTCTTTTTTGTAGTAAATGGTAATGTTAGGAATGTTTGGTCTTGCCGCAATACTTCGCCAGCTGCCATATAAAAAGGGGATACTTTTGGGTACTGTACCTCTCTGTGAAATGTTCCTTTACGGCATTTGACTCAGTTGTCAGACTTTGAGAGGCAGCGCATTGGACTAAATGAAGCTGGATGGACATTTCAACAAAATGTCCGCCATCTTCTAACAGGTTCCAGACAGTCCAGACGGACCCAGCAGAAAGGACTGTTTGATCTGCCGACAAGCATGAACAGAGTTCACCATCCAGGCACATGTGGCATTTTCATGACACGCCCCTGTTTCTGCCTGGACCATTTCCAGGAGCTTAGCAGAAGGGCATTTGTCGTCACGCTGCCCATTACGTGTCCTGCAACTGGTAGCCAAGCACCGTCGCCTTTGTTGCAGTCTTGTCCTGAACGAGAAACCTGGATTGCAGATCCTGTTTGGGATCCACCAACGGTCTGCTTCGAGTATAAAGGCCATTGTTGGGCTTGAGCAAGGCCCTTAACCCTAAAATCCTCCAATAATTAGCATTAAACATTGCGGACTCCATTTGAAACTCGTTCTGGAAACTGACTTTTGGATTGTGTGCTACTGCTATGGGAATATCAGACTTTAATAGATGCCTGGTTTCTAAACCTGACTTCCATTTTAACTGCTGATCTTAAAGCTTCCCATACTCTAGCAACCATTCCCATAATCTTGATTCTCTGGGCAATGGTTTGATAAATGCCATTGCCTCTAGACTATGCTGGCAAATGATATATCCAGGTATCCATGTGGAATTTTAGTACAAGTTACTACAAACTTGTTTGACTAGATAAATTAGTTTTATTCTTACATTTATCATCTGAGCCACCCTGGGAAGGTAGGTCCCTTTTTAAGTCTTGGTCCTACCACACTTTAATTTTTAAAAAGTTTAGGGAGTTTTTCCTTTCCACTGTGCCCCTTGGCTTGCTCAATTAAGGATTGGCCAGAGAGATTAGACATTAACCTAATACTGTAAAGCTGTAAATGCTCCTATGCAAAAAGAGCTTTATAAATAAACTTGATTCGAATGTTAACGTAATTTACAGTCAACGTAAGAAAGTTTTCCACACAGTCCGAATTAAAATCTGATCAAACAAACATTCATTTATCATTTAGTCATCATTTTCTATACCTGAATAGTTAAATGCAGGGTGGGGGCAGGGCCTATACGACAGTTTTGTGAAACAGGGCGTTGACCAATATGGACATTGAATGGACTTAGTACTAAGTTTTAATAACCTATAATAAATCTTTGTATGCTTTATAAAACAGAAACTAGAGTGGAAAACACGACTGAAATGCTGTTTTCTGTCAGCAGGAATCCCAAGTGTTCCCTTGTACTAGATTTCTGTCATTCAGACATGAATACGATTGATTTAAAACTTTTCCTAATATATTTCTAAAGACCTTGAACGGATGAACGTTACACTGCACATACTCTACCTGTACTCTTAAGGACCCTCTTTCTTTAGGGGCAGCACGTTGGCTCGGTGGGTAGCACCGCTGCTTCACAGCAAGAAGGTCCTGGGTTCAATTCCAGGGTGGAGCGGCCAGGGTCCTTTCTGTATGGAGTTTGCATGTCCTCCCCGTGTCTGCGTGGGTTTACTCCGGGTACTCCGGTTTTCTCCCACAGACATGCGTTAGGTTAACTGCACTGTGTGCGTGTACCCTATGATGGATTGACGCCCCGCCTAGGGTTGTTCCTGCCCTTGCGCCCAGAATCACCGGCTGGGCACCGGCTGGCCTGCGACCCCATGTGGATTAAGCGGAAGATAATGAATGCATGAAGTCTTTTTTTAATCATTTTTTACCTGCATTGATACAGTAGACTGCTCATTTACACATCCCCCAACCTGTGACAAGAGCGTTAAGTATAATTAAGTATAGTTTAATTATTTCCAATATGGCATGCCTTATACAAATATAATATATGGTACCCATAAATCAGAAGGTGCAAATCACACCTTGGGCTTTCCTAACGTCTTCGTCATGGTCTCGGGTGTCTGGGCGTCGTTCGTGTGAATAATCTATTAATACTGGGCATGAACATTATATCGTTGGGGCTTACTGCACTTCCTAAGCCCTATTTTGAAGCAAGCAAGTCAGGTTGCCAAGCGGTTACGCGAGAACAGGAACGAGAAAGGACAGATGGAAGGATGATGAAGAGGTGAAGAGTTCACAGGACACAAACAGGAGTTAACTATGAGAAGTGGACCAGATAGGTTGGCCATGGGTGAGCGCGTGCAGAAAGGCTCGACTGGTAGGTGTTGAGTGATATGCTGACAAATGTAACCGGAGCTTAGGAAAGCAGCAGGCCCAAAGCACCCCACGACAATAAATATCTCTGCTAAGCAAAGGTGACCGGAGCTCCAAAAGACTGGCTTCAGTGACCCATGCGTTCCCTCACTTACGCTCACAGGCCACTTCATTAGGTACTCCGCCTTGTCTTTATACTCAGTCTATTTTATGGGTTCGACTTACCACATAGATGACCTTCGTAGACCTGCATATAAAGTCCACCAGATTTTCTGCACACTTTGTTCATGCCCTTTACTCTCTTCTCTAATGGTCAGGACCACCACAGATCAGGTATTTGGTAGTGGACCTTTCTCAGCACTGGGGACACTGTTCACCATGACAATAGGCATGTCATAAAGTGCTACGGTTGGGTTTCTTTCTGTTCAGTGCATGCTGAATAATTCAGGAAAACGTAGATTTAAATGCCAGTCCCTTATTCACCTCTAGGGGGAGCTATTGTTGTGTTTAATGTCCAGTTCCTTCAAAGAAAACGTGCACAGGTTTGTTTTTCAGTTGGTGTGTGTATTGTCCCTAACTTACAAGACGCTTTCTATCTTTTTATATTTCACACACACTACTGCTACTGTAATAATGAATTAATTCGTACCCACTTTACCAGTTTAGTTGTGGTGAGACGGGGTTCAACCAGCAGCACAGGGAACAGGACAGGAGTTTAACTTTAGACAGTGATCACAGTTACACTAGGATATTTTTGGTGACATAACACACGTTTTTGGAAAGAGGAAAACAGGACTACGAGCATTAAAACCACGTAGACGCGGGGAGAACATGCAAACTCCACACCGGTGGAGTCCAGGCTGGGAATCGAACCAGGGTTTTCCGGAGCTGTAAGGCAACACCATGTAACCCCCATGCTGCCTTTTCATTCAAATAATATAATGTAGTAGTATATTAATCTAATAATAGTTATAATATTACTGTAATAATAGTAGTATCAATAATGTTCATTGTATTTTTTATTGTGTATAACTAAACAGTATTTATTAAACACATTCATATTTTATTACTATTAGTCGTAGTAGTATTTTTTGTATTGTAGTAGTGACAGTAGCAGCATTAAGTCAGACTTTTTTAATTGCTTGTTCCTCGGATGTCCCTTCTTAAGAATCTACTGAGGAGGGAGGAAAATGTTTTTATTTTTATTTTTATTTTTTAGCACTTTTCAATTTCTCGAGGACTATGTGGAATCAATACAAGGAAGGAGGAAGAAATAAAAATAATTTTTTATTTAAAAATAAAATTTATTTAACTTACAATTAAATTAAAGTGAATCTGAAAAAAAATGAATGTACAGAACAATACAGTTGGCTCTCCACCGAAGGGCAGAAAAAGTAAAAAAATAATTTTTTTTTAAATTTTTTTATTTTATTTTAACCATTAATTAATATGAAGCAATTAAAAAAGCATTTGGTTTTATTTCATTAAACAAGAACATCAGAAAAGCAAATGAAAAGTCAAAAAGTTGTCCGATTACACAAATGAGAAACTGAATTATTGTGATTGAGTAGCAAGTGATATAATAATAAGGTGAACAGAAACAGGTCAAACTGGACAAGAGAGCCACATATTATTTGTTCAGTAGGGTGTATGATCACCCAAAACTGACAAAAACACTGACAGTGATGGGGCATGGACAGGATCAAATTGTCCAGCAGTTCTCCTCGTCGTATTCATAAGCAGTGTAAATACATTTAAAAAGCTTTTCTAGCTCCCTGGTTCTAAGGAGCCTCAATTTGTGTCATATATCTTGACTGCAATGTCCTTTTTTTGGTAATATTTGAATACTTGTTAATATTTGTTTGTATGCATAAATTCACCATTCATTCAAGACAGACTATTGTATGAGGCTATAATGATAATTCTAATTTAAGTACATAAAAAAGATATTTCATTTTCTAGTAAATAATAGTAAGTAAGTGGTGTAACTCAGTGTTTCAGATCCTTCTGTTTGATCTGCATTAGTGCATTTCAGATACTTAAGTCCTGTTAGAAGCTGTAAGTACACCAGCAGTTATTTTTATTTTATTATCATTAAAGCTGCGTTCTTTCTGCCTGAGGTACTGCAGAATGTTCACGGTGCAAATAAACTTAAATACTTGGTTTCAAATTTTGATTATGGCTGTTTACAAATGATGATTATCAGAGATTATATTTTGCAGAAATATGTCATATTTATGTTTTCGATAACTCTTTACATTGTGCATGTATGATACACTCATTGAAAAAAAAATTAAGCACAAATATAGAAATATTGGATTTCTCCAAAACTCGGCATGAAGTTACGTCACAGGCAGGAATGTAAATCATTACAGGGTGTGGTCTGATTAGACACTGGGTCTTGCCACAGGAGGGCATACAATTGCTTTCCACAGTGCTCTATGGAAAAGCTGCTAGACATGCCTCCATGGCACATTCATAGTGCCCCAAAGTTGGTGTCTATTGCTATTGTTTAATGCCGGTTCATAATGAGGTGCCTCCTGAAGGATCAAAGATCATGAGTGTTCAGCTTAAGATTGCACCCTTGGCCTTTACACATTGAAATTCCTCCCGATTCCTTGAATTGTTTAATGCTGTTATGCACTGTAAAAGGAGAAATATGCAAATCCCTTCCAATCTGCCTTTAAGATACATTGTTTTAAACATTTCAATAGATTTAATCACACATTTGTTTACAAACTTAAGATTATCTGCCACTCTTGGCTCATCAAAGACTTTACCTTTCCTGGATGCTGCCTTTGTATCAAATCATGATTAAGATCACTTATTAACATCTCCTGTAGTTAGGTTTTTTTAAATACATTACTAGTTCTAAATTGCTTCCTTCCCAACTTATTTTAGACTGTGTTGGAAGGTCTTGTAGGAATGGATATTTATTAACAAATGAAATGAAGTTGACCAGCCAAACATGAGATATCTCAGGAGCATACTATATGCAATAAAATAAAAGTCAAAGGAAATGTAAGAAACGTTGTGTGTGTTGTTGTTGTTATTTGTTTTGTTTTTTTTCCATACTGCCCCTCCTTTTTCTAATTTGGGGTTGTAGAAGAATGGTACAGCACTGTGCATACATACAACTGAACTGTTGTGCAGAATGCTGTTCAGATTGTTAGGGAAGTAGCTCATGCATTTTAGTTTAATTTCTTTTTGTATTATTTTTATTTTTATTTTTTACAATTTATTATTTATTTTTAAATGTACATTTACAGCATTTAGTGCAAGCCTTTATCTTTACAACTCATACTACCTTGCAATGTACAGGGAATTTAGTGTTATGGACCTTTCTCAACAGTGGCAAGGACTTGAACCATCAGACTTCTAGTCAATAGTCCAGAATCTTGCTGTGCGCCTCCACAGTATTCAGTTCTTCTTGGCACAGCGGTGGTCAGGTGTTATGGCTTTGTCCTACTAATCAAAATATAGTGCTTTCATATCAGGCCTGCCAATGCTTTGCTCAAAAGCAAGGTCCTTAACAATAATCTCAATTATTGACTATATGACTCTTGATTACTGTAGAAATCAAGTGCAGGGTGTGTATCAGCCCATTGTGTAGTGGTACGGGTGTGTTACTTTACAGTGCTTTGATTGCCCAGTAAAGTTTAAGAAAATGTGTGTCGCTCAGTGTGATGATTTTTTTATATTCATTTTAATTTAATGTATCCATACTGGCTGAAGTTGTAAATACAGTACACTTGGTGTTACCTGTGAGTATGGGTACCTGGGACTAAGGAGCCAGAAGTGAGAGTGGAAAGGAAAACCCCCTGAGGTTCAAAAGCAGGAAACCTTGAAAGGAACCAGAAATCAATTGATGAAGCCATATCGTTCTGTGGAAAAGCTTGGATTCAGATATCCGTGCTATAATACACCTCCCACCACCTAGAAAGGTTATTGGCCCCTCTTTAGTGTTGTTCTGGCACAGGGCCAGAGCAGATTTTAGTCTTGTGTTAGCAGAGATGCTTGTTGTGCATTACCTGACGGTTAGTCTGTGACTAAGCCCAGTCTGAGGCGCAATAACCAGCGGGGTGGGGCGGGTGGTCACTTGCATTCTCCACACTTGCTACTGAAGATCCATCTACACACACTGAAAGATGCAAGCATGGCAAACGAAGAGAACTGAATGAATTACCGCTCTGAGAAGTGGATCTCTGGGAAAACATGAAGCCTGCGAGGAGAAAGTGGGACTTTTCTGGTTCTTCTCAAACGTCCAGGGACGCACTGCACGAGCAAGCTTCAGGATAGTATTGGAGTCATTTGTCCGGAATAGAGAAGAAAGAGAATTTACATTTTAGTTCCAGTTCGTGATACGGGATTTTTTTTTAACTTTTGACGAACTCTAGGGCTCGCGCGCGGTCCAACGGTCGCCTTGGAAACCGGAGGGTTTTTTTTGCCTCTGGCGATGCCCTCTCTGCATCATGGCGCCGTCGTCATTGGCGTCTTTCTGATTGTCACCGGCGGCACCACTGCCTTTATCGCTTCCAGCCAGCTGCAGACGTTCGGCATGTGCTGCGTGGTGCTCGGCGCCGTCATGCTCATTCTCGGACTCTTCTGGGCTATGAACAGTAACAACCGTCCGGATTCATACAGCAACGAGTACACACATGAGTATGAACACACACCGTTCAGTCACCCGCCTGGAAACTACTTCCACGAGCCCCAATCGGTCTTTATGCAGAGGTATCGTATCTTAGAAAAAAAAGAGCATTAAACATGTTCATAATTGTTTTAGATACTTTTACTTTGGGACCTTAATCCCATAACTGTACACTTCATTCAAAACCTAAACACAAACGAAACTGCTTAGTATTTCTTCCATAACACTGCTTTTTAGATAAACAGGCGTCTTTAAACGCCAGTCAAACCACCTCTACTGCATTTATCTTGTTTTGAATGGTGGTCAGTCAGCAAAACCATATGAGTTATGTTTGATATTCCATATTTACCCTATCAAAGTAGGGGGTTGTTTGGTTTTTTGGGGGTGGTCTGGTGAAGGTGTAGCTGGTGAACCCGAATGGTCTGGTCTTGCTGTTACAGCTGGTTTAACCCGAAAATCAGTATTATTTTTATTATTATTTATATTACTATAATATTACTTTTATTAGTATTAATATTATTATATTTTTTCGGTAGTTTAATTAACACTGAGCAGAGATCAGTTATACAGAGTAACCATACTGCTTTTAAATGTGACTCTTAATTTCATTTGTGTTTTTATTTAATAGCTAGGTTGTTACTGTATCCACCCAGCACCCCAGACTTTCATTACTATTTATATCACACTTTTTAAGTAGAAATAAAAAGAATCGTTTAAAGGTACTTTTCTAAGAGTGCTACACTACTCTTTAATTTGTCCTGGGTGAACTCTGGAGTGTGGACAATATTTTACAAATGCGTCCAAATAGTGTTGGAATTAAGAGAAGTTAACAAAAACCATTTAATGTACAAATATTTCTAATATCTTTCAGAGCGTCAGTAGAGTTTAGAGTGTTTAGAGTGTTGTGTTTTATATTTGATTTGGTTTCATTATTGTCATATTCTTGTTTTTTAAACCCAAAATGCCCCCAAACATGCAAATCAGGTTTAATTAATGAATGCAGTATGTGGAGTTTCATTTGAGAGATGGTTCATAGTTGTTTTAATTATTTTTTTGCCGTACTATTTGTTGCATAGATTTCTGTAAACCACCCTTTTGTTAGATTGACTTTATGTCATTGTTAGACTTTGACCACTCAGCACACCAGATAATCATCAGACAGATCCTCTGAGGGAACTTATTAATCCTACGTAACATTCTAGGAAGCACTGTTTTAGAAATTATTCCAAGTTAGGCAAAGCAGAAATGAAGCTTTAATTATATCATTATATACCATTATATCATTATTATATAATTTTATTAAAATCATTTCATAAAATCATTATGTAAAAACATTATTTTAGTTTATTCCTATTATAATTGTTAAAACGTATGGTTTTCATATAAAGTATATGGCAAACGAAAGAAATCATGGTCATCTTTAATGGGATATTGGTTTTAATATTCTCTCTTATATATTTTAATATACATTAATATAATCTTAATGCACTTTACTTAACATTGATTCAGTGTTAAATTCCTTTTTCTATTTTAGTATTAATGCTCACTAAAGCAAATCAATTTATTACCACAGTGTATTAGTACATAATACAGAAATAGCATTTGTATTTAAACTCTAAATTGAATTTGTCTGCACATCCAACACACACCCACACACACCCACACCCACACCCACACCCACACACACACACACACACACACACACACACACACACACACACACACACACATCCTTTTAGCCATAAGTAGAATTGACTATCATTTATTCCATTAATGACTATATTGATGATGGCTATTATGTTATATGTTATATTTGGCATGTTATATTTACCTGAGCTGATAATTAAAGTCCTGTTCTTTACAAGTTTTGAACCCTTTAAAATTGTCTGTATTTCTGCATAAATACACTGCTCATAAAAAAACAGGGGGTATTTCTAAATGAATTTGAAGAAGACTGCTGGACAATGTGACCCTGTCCATGCCCCATCACAGTCAGTGTATTTTAGCAGTCTTGGTGACGATACACAATTCTGAACAGTCGATGACATGCTTCTGTTCACCATCATGAATATGTCACTTGCTACTCAATCAGTTTGCATTTCATTTTCATAATCAAACAACTTTCTTTGACTTTTCATTTGCTTTTCTGGTTATCTTGTTTAATGAAATAAAATCAAATGCTTCTTTTTTTATCACTTCATATTCATTTTGGAATATCCCCATATTCTGGTGAGCAGTGCAGATGTGGAGGCTAAATTCTTTGGGCGCATTTGGAAGAGCACTCAGGAATAACAATTCACAGCAGGGGTCATTTTTGGAGAGTGGTTGTGGCTTTATAAACCAGAGTAAAAAAAAAAAAACCTTAGTTGCAATAAGGAAGACTAACGTCCAAAACATCACTGGAAGAGTAATAACTGCTCATAGTGAGTTTTAGTAAACGGATAAATAGAAACACTGACTGTGAGATTAAAAACAAACCTCTTTGCATGACCTCATGAACGGTCTAGACTCCGAATGGAAGTGAATCCTAAAATGTCATGGTCGTTTATTTATTTGGTTTATTTAGCATCACTATCAGCTTCAGTGGCAATTTGAAGTAATCAATTAACTTAACACACATGTCTTTGGACCATGGGAGGAAGCCAAAGAACCTGGAGTAAACCCACACAGACACAGGGAGGACATGCAGACTCCACACAGAGGACCCAGGTTGCTCCACACTGGAATTGAACCTAGGACGTTCTTGCTATGAGGCAGCGGTCATGGAAAGCTAACAAAAATTACCGTTTCTAGTAGCAGTTCTTTTCTAGTAGCAGTTGGAGAAACCAAATCTATGTTAATTTTCAAGGTTTTTAAATATGTAAAACAATTTTTCAAAAGCATCACAATATTTAGCTTTGCTACAAAAAATGGTGCCGTGTTAAAATGTAAAAAGCTCAATGGCCTTTTAATTATTTACTGGATAAAAACACATTCTCTACAGAACTGCTGATGACACCAATGCAATCTCAAATAGTGTATTATTAAGAAACACTGCACACTGATATCATTTCACTGGTACTGGTTAACCTGCACAATTTGACAGCTGTGAGATTACATAATGTATATGTTCCCTTTAACTATTGACTATGCAAATATCAACCAGCTATCTAAAAGTTGCACAGTACGCCTCTTTACATGGCTTTTCCC
>JAUZSU010036878.1:0-10234 GCA_034780255.1 Parotocinclus maculicauda
AAACTTTTGATCTGTGATTTGTGTTCTATTCTGAATAAAATATTAGATGTTGGCACCTCCACATCATTGCATTCAGTATTTATTCACAATTTGTTTAGTGTCCCAACTTTTTTGGAATCCGGTTTGTAGATGAACATATTTCTTGAAGCTTGTAACTTGTGTTATTTCTGTGTTGTTCATCCATAATCCCAGTTTACACGTGTATATGAATTGTTTAGAGATCAAATTAACAATTTGACTGTTATCTGTTAAAAGACTGTACAAAGTGTTCTTAAAGCAACATTTTTCACAGTGATGATTCTCAAAGGTCCCTAGAGCGGTAAATAACTTCACCATAATTAAAACCTAATAGAATATACACAACAAAGTTATCATAAACTAAATAGGGTTGTTACTTGAAAATCACTTACTTTGAGCTTATGTAGACCAGTAGACTAAATAAAGAAGTTTAAATTACTGAAAGCAAAATGCACACACAGTATATTAAGTTCAGCAAGTACCAGACCAACAGTAGATTAGATATTCCATTGTTTTTGCAAAGGTATAATGATCAAATACAATTGTTTCGCAGTCAAATTTTAAAGAATTTTACAAAGGGGAAATCTGTAGATTAGTAATGATCCTTTTGGAAGGGTAGCAGCCAAGAAACCACTTTTTCGGAAGCGGAACAATATGAAAAGGCCAAGATATGCTAAAGTTCACAAAGACCAGTGGAAAAGAGTATTCAGTACAAGACTGAAATTTTGGGTCCAGTCGTCCACAATGTTATATATGGTCATTGTACCAATACTAATGCAACATATCTAATGGTGACCTAAAACTGATAATGAGCATGTGAAATGTACATCAGTTCTCTACAAGTTATTAGGGTCCATAGAAGACTTTACCCTTTAAACAATTTAACCACAAAATACTGAATGTTGTTCTTATTGGTCTAATGTCTTAATGGCTTTCTGTTATTACCATTAACTGACAGTTCTGACCTGTGTGTGGGTGCGTGTGTCTTTCAGATCGTTTTGGAGAACAGCAGTCGAGAAGACAAGCACGAGTGCCCGTTTGGCCGCAGCAGTATCGAGCTTACCAAAATGCTGTGCGAGATCCTCAAAGTAGGAGAACTACGTAAGTGTGGTGTTGACAGCCTGTTATTAATTTTCTATACATTAAGCTTTCATCCAGTAGTTGCTTTAATGTGATACTGTTTTAAATCGCACGTTAAGTGCATTGGCAGCTGTTCACACATACCCATTCCTTGTTATTTCTTGACAATAGAACAAGGTCATTTTTGTGCCGGTCAATATAGTGCCGCATATATTTATGCAAGGTCATATATACCGGTTCAACTGGTGCACTGGTGTTAATTTCGTATGCAAGTATGTATTTCATATATATTCCTATTCCTCCATACTTGTGCATAGCAGAGACCATTCTAATGCTGCAATTAGGCTGAAAATTATATATATATTTTGCTGCCAGTAGCTCTACGGAGCGCTGAGTAGAACGACATAGATGAATAGCATGCTGTGTTATGCTCGACAGCCAGGCAGCATAACATACAACAAGGACTAGTCTGTTAACAGCTGGAAAAGACTCATCAGATTAAAGAACAGTACACTCACATGAATTTTAAAGCAGAAGGAGAACCACATTATGAAAGCAATAACTCTGGATTGGTTAAGAGTAATGATTAATCCAAAAAGGCACCTCTCTTTTTAAGTGACTGTTTAAGCAGTTGTTTTCTGCATTCTGATTTGTGGGGTATTACATATCTTTATGTAACTTTATTATATTTCTGTGTTATATAGCCTCTTCTGTACTGGTAAAAACAGCACAGTGCTTTTACTCATAATTTTAATTCATAATTCAGTTAAGTAGTGTTTCCTCCACTCCAGGGTTTGTTTAAGAAACGTTTTCATTTTTTGTTTGCTGATGAGAAGGACGTGTTAAAGGTTTAGGCTGTGTTTCATTTGTTTGTGTACGTCAGGTAGTATCCCTGTGTTACTGGCAAGCATGAAGGGTTGGTGATTTATTTAACATAGTAGTATGCTGTTTGAAATATATGGCAAACATAAGGCACAAAAGAGAAGGTCAGAAAAACGAATTAGAGAAGACGTTTAAAACAGCATCACAAAAAAAGTTTTATATACACACACACACACTAAAATCAGGGGATATTTCATTATGGGATATGCCATTTCGAAGTATCCTCTTTTTTGTGAGCAGTGTATTATATCATATAAATTATAAACTACAAACTTATAATTAAATTAAAATGTATTATATACATCAAAACGCTTAAAGCAGCTTTACATATTATATTGTCTTAATAGGCCAATCCCAGATTGAGCAAACCTAAAGCAACAGTGTAAAGAAAAAACTCCCTGAATGTAGTAGGAAGAAACTTTGGGAGGACCAAGACTCAAAAAGTTACCAATCCTCCTTGGGTGGCCTAGATGTTAACTGCAATAGTTAAGTTGTATTAATAGTACAATTAAGTAATTAATACAATTTAAATTAAATAACAAAATAGATCATAAAAGAATATGTAGTTACTTATTGATAAGGAGCACAGAGTATATTAACAATCACTGATGCCAGGTGCAGCATGAAACTCCATTAATGATAGCAGCATAAATAAAAGGGGAAGAGCCAGATGGTAACACAGCCAAGAGGCAAAAGCCAACCTGATCTATGCATCCCAGTCTAAATCTAACCAAAAGCATGCATAAATAAGAATGTTTTTAGTCTAGACTTAAAACTTTGAAGAGTGTCTGAATCTCAAACTAAAGTGGGGAGTTTATTCCATATCTGGGGTGCCAAGTATGAGAGCGTTTCCACCTGCTGTGACTTTTTTTAATTCTAGGAGTCCTGCACCTTGTTAACGAAGTAGACGAGCTGGATTGTAAGATTGTAAGAGTTCACTCAGACAATGTGGGGCCAGACCATGTAGAGTTTTATATGTTACAAGAAGTATCACATACGTTTTTTTTTTTATAGTTGGACTGGGCATTACCGAACAGCCATCTAGATTTAGGACAGAAGTAGCCAAACTGTCTTTCACAGTATTTGGTCCAACTAATAAAACCTCAGTTTTATTTGAGGTAAGTAAAAGGAAATTAAATGACATCCAATTTTATTTACTTCCTTTCCTAATTGAGCCTAAAGGTAGCATGTACAGGGAGAATAATAATGGGCCAAGTACTGACCCCTGAGGGACACCGTACTTCACTTTTGAAAGCTTAGAGCCTTGATTATTTACATAAACTAACCTGATACCAGTCGGTCAGATAAGATTTACACCAAGAAAGTTCCAGTCCCTTAATACCTATAGTGTTTTTTAGCCTATTCAGTAAGATATCATGATCTATAGTGTCAAATGCTGCCCTTAAATCTAATAGAACAAGAAAATAAACTTGTCCATTATCTGATGATATTAATAGATCATTAGGTCCCCTAATTAATGCTGTTTCACTACTATGAGGACTGAATCCTGACTGAAATGTTTCATAAAAACAGTTACTTTGGAGGTAACTACAGAGCTGCTGATAAACAGCTTTTTCTTAGATTTTAGAGAGAAAAGGTAGATTTGAGATTAGTCTATAATTAAAGTATTTTGGCACATAACCAGAGTTGGTGGTTTTAAAATAATAAGAAGTGGTTCTATAATACTAGGTAGTAATTATTTTTATAAATATGTAGGGATTGGATCTAATAAACATGTTGCTGACTTAGACGAGTTGATCAGTGAGGACAGCTCAGTATTAGTGATTGGGTTAAAAGATTCTAGTTCTGATCTAGAGCTAATAAAACATAAATCTACACTAGTGCACCATCTGGAGGTTTGCTGAAGAGATGGGTGATTTGATGAGCAATTTTTTTTTTTTTTTAATAGTTAAAGTAATTACTGTTAAAGTCAACTTCAGAGTCAGTTTCTGTGATGTTTTTAGTTAATTGCTATCCTGTATTAAATATAAATCTAGGATTATTCATATTTTTTCTCTATGATTGAGGATAAATGCACAGCTTTTGCTTTGGTAAGGGCCAGTTTATACTCTGCCATGATCTTAAATACCTCCAATTTACTACGTCATCACTTTCCAAACCCAGAGATAATAACATCAAACCGGTATAATTCTTAAAAATACAGTGATACCAATTTTTGGTCATATTGCCCAGCACTACACACAAGTATTCCTGAAACTTTGACTCATGTTTATACTTGATTTGTTACCATTGAATTTTGGTGTAAATGGCTCATGGCTTTGATCTGGACTTTAGATCAGAACTAGCTTGCATAGTATACTGCATAGTATTCTCAGTTAAGCCTCAGTTAAGTTTTGGTGTGGAGACAGCGTGAGTGTGGAGAAGGTTATATGAGAATGGGTAGATATGAAACTGCTTACTGAAATTGTAATAGAGAGGGAAGTGTACAGGATGGTAATGAACCAATTTATTTATAATGAAAAGCTTAAGATCTATCAAACAAGTCACTACATTGATTTGATTTGTAATACCATCTCAGAACTTTAACACAATTAGTGAGGAAAGGTTTGCATATATTATGCTGTGGTATAGTACAGTATTCAGTCCCCCGTGTCTATCGCAAATGTCTCTCTTTGCCCTTGTCACATTCAAAAAGTGGCAAAAGCCCCTCGAGAAAGCCAGTCCTTCATGTGATCCTCGTGCATTGATCTTCACTTTCACATGCACCCTGGGCAGAGTGGATTATTTTTCCACACCTTCCTAAAGGAAAAGGGAATGTGGAAGCGCAATACACCTGTTAGTTTATCCAGTTATGCAGACATTTGAGACCTAAAAAAACAAAAATATTAAACAAAATCTTGTTTGTGGCTCATGCAGTGAGTTACTACATCTTTTCCATACCTCCATTCCATAAAGACAGAAAAAAGGTTAACTGCTGTTTTAACACTTTTTTTTATATCATGTCAAGACTAAAACTGACATTTATTGCAGTCACAGAAACATTAATTTTTTATCACCTTTTCTTTATAAAGATATCAGCACTAGAATATCTGAGTTACTGCTGCTGAGAAAAAGAACAATTCAGAGGCAGCAAATGCTGTCCGGGGATTCTGGGTCTCTAAATGATTTAGATTGCGTGGGCTGCAATATGCTGGTGCATTCTGCTACTACTACAACAAAAATTAATGAAACGAAATAGCAAAGAAAGCTGAGGCCAATTCCTCATTAATGTGTAATATGTTTCTCTGAAAGACAAGTAAGATCCCCTACTGCTATACCAAGACCCATCTTTAGGAAAAACCGAGTAATTCTAAATGCAGTACTTGGTTCCAAAGTACACAACTCACAAAAATTGGGGAATATTTTGTTAGTGGTTATGTCATTTTAATTGATCCTCTTATTTTTGTGAGCAGAATATTTGGTTACCATATATAATCATCAAGCGTTTATATTGGAATGCAACTGGTAAATACAGGACATTTTTATGCAGTATTGCAAAAACAGCTTATATGAGCTACAGTGGCAAGTATTTAGTGTGATCCCATACACTTGAGCAATAGCAGTATCTGTCAGCTTCATCACAATGGCAAAATGACTCTTCTACAATCAGAGAAGTTTCATTTGGGTTGTTTTTGGAAGGGTTGCAGCCAAGAAGGGAAAACAGGATGAAAAGTCTAAGACATGCTAAGACTCACAAAGACTGGAATGAAGATCAGTGGAAAATAGTATTATAGCGTAATGAATCCATGTTTGAATTTTCCAGATTTTTCCACTGTACAAACACTGTATTAGGTACATCACCCTCAATTTCTACATGATTTCATCAGTTCCGCCTACCATACTTGTAGTTACTGTCATTATAGTTTTATATTTATAGGCTGTAGTCTATCTGAATCCCTACATATTTCCCTACATATCTCTAGTGGTCAGGACCCCCACATTTACATTTATGTTATTGAGCAGATGCCCTTATCCAGAGTGACTTACCATTAATACAGTCTTACAATCCAAGCAATTGTGGCTTAAGGGCCTTGCTAAGGGACACAATTGTGGTAGCATGGCAGAGGTGGGATTTGAACCCTGGTCCATAGGCCACCACAGTCCCACCATAGGACCACCACAGATCAGGTCTATTTTGGTGGTGATCTAAGACTTTACCACAGTACTGTATGTATCAAACTTATTGAAATATGGATTATATAATTACATAATTATATATCAAATTATAATTTCTAATTACCTTAGAAGTGAGAGTCAGGGTGAAGTTTTTGCACTTATGTATTTCTCATAAAGGTGTAAAAAGGGTCGGTACTGGCAGCTTCCCTTTCTTCTGCCCCCAAGTAGCTACAGGTGCCTTATTTTATTAATTTGGGGTTTTTATCAAGTAGTATAAAATGTGTTTCTGTTGACTAGGGCTTCTGTGAAACTCTGCATTATTCATTAGCTGTCCAGGCACCCCCACCTCACCTCACCTCACCTCAATCTCTGAAAGCCTTAGCACTCTGAAAGATTTATATTTCTGCATGTTTCGAGAGCACATGTCTTAATGAAATCTGAAGCTGCCAGTCTCTGCGTGATGACTTTTCTTTACGGTTTGAAAACATATGCAATATTTATTAGGATGTCCAGTATGACCGTATACAGAATCATTGACTGATTGATTTGTGACTCTTTGTGAGTGGCATAAGGCAGCTAGACTAATAAGAAAGAGGTATACAACTGGTTTTGTAATATTCAGTAATATATATATATATATATATATATAGGGGTTGGACAATGAAACACCTGTCAATTTAGTGTGGGAGGTTTCATTGCTAAATTGGACCAGTCTGGTGGCCAATCTTCATTAATTGCACATTGCACCATTAAGAGCAGAGTGTGAAGGTTCAATTAGCAGGGTAAGAGCACAGTTTTGCTTAAAATTTTGCAATGTACACAGCATTATGGGTGACATACCAAAAGAGTACAAGTTGTTGGTGCACGTCTTGCTGGCGCATCTGAGACCAAGACAGCAAGTCTTTGTGATGTATTAAGAGCCACGGTATCCAGGGTAATGTCAGCATACCACCAAGAACACCAAGAACCACATCCAACACGGTTAACTGTGGACGCAAGAGGAAGCTGTCTGAAAGGGATGTCCGGGTGCTAACCCAGACTGTATCCAAAAAACATAAAACCACGGCTGCCCAAATCATGGCAGAATTAAATGTGCGCCTCAACTCTCCTGTTTCCACCAGAACTGTCCATCGGGAGCTCCACAGGGTCAATATACACGGCCGGGCTGCTATAGCCAAACTAAAGTCTAAAACTAGGTGTTTCAGTTTCATTGTCTAACCCCTGTATATATGTACTCAATCAAAACAGTATTCCTTTATTATTATGTTGGTTGATTTTGCCTATGTCAGAGTCTACCAAAGACTTTAGTTGGGTGGCACTTCTTGGTTGTAGGCTATTTGATAAAATGTCTACACAGAAGAACACATAGCACAACACTGGATATGGACCCTGCTAAATACTGTCAATCTTTTTTTGCCCCCACTTACCATGGTTTGTGTCATGGTGAAGGGAGCCCCTGGTCTGGCTGCTGAGTTCTTTCCCGTGGACCAGTTTCCGGGTATGTGAAACCAGAAGTGTCCCTTCATCATTGCAAGCATATACCATGAACAGGGCAGCAGTCCACTGAAGGGCAAGGTAAGGGTTACAGAAGTGCAACAGATGGATGAGCCTTGCTTCACCTTCCACAGACTCAGCTATTTGTGCCTGTATGATGCCTGACCCAGCCAGAAACTACCAGTGGGACTCAAAATTGTTAATGTTTCAGGGAGTGTGAGCTTATTGGTGTCACCAAAAGTCTAAAGGTGGCAATCTGAATTTTCAAGGACCTTAGACGCCTGGTGCTCTCGCGGCGCGCCCCAGCAACCATTACAGAGTGTCCAGTGATGCAGGTTATATCTGGTGTCTAATTTACGAATTTAGAAGATGACCGTTGACTGATGGATTAAAATCCTGCAGGGCAAGCAAGGTCCCCCTGGTCACATTAGCAAATTCGCCAATGACCATCTGGATGATTCAGAGGCATGGGAGAAGTTCATGTCGCCCGATGACACCAAAATATAACGTTTTGCTATGAATTTCCCTTGCTGTATATGGGGGAAGAAGAAGAATGAGTACAACCCCAAGAACACCATCCTAACCATGAAGCATGGGGGTGGAAACATCATACTTTGGGGGTTCTTTTCTATAAAGGGGACATGACACAAGGTGGGAACAGATCCTAGACATCACCACTGTTGTATAGGAGGGGAGGTGCCCAGGGAGAGTTTAGGCAGATAATATTGCAGAATGCTAACCGCATCCTGACATATACATATACCCCCAACGACACGGCTCTGAAGCCGAGAGTCAGGTTCTGAGCTATTGAGCGTGATCTCCTGCATCGAGATAGCAAGGGTGGACTCAGACGTCAGGCTAGCAAACGTGAACCTTGTGAGTTCCATAATTGTTTTTTCTTGATTAAATTGGCTGTGAATTATTAAATGAACTACTGATTAGGGGAATATCATTATATTCTAGAACATTTTATATTGATTAAATTTAATAAACTATGAAGTTAGGAATTTTCTACAACAAATAACCATGGTTTTTCAAAAACTAAAAGTAATAATAATAAAAAAGATTCATGTTGAAATGACATTTTAATCTACAGGATCAGTGAAAAGCCATGGGACACCCTTTTATTCCGGAAACAATTAGGGAATATTAAATCTGAATACCCCAACAAGTAATGGGTGGGGGGGTCTATCTTTTAAGACATGTCAGGAACATGTCCACCATTTTAAAAGCTGCCATACTAGATCAAGGGCAATTATTTGCAGTACAGAAGTTATCAATACAGAAACGTAAAAACTTTTGAACTGTTGTTCATCACAGGTAACTGAGGATGGAATTGACAATTCTGATGCAGCTGTCGTATCATAGCCGCAGACTTCAACAACCAACATCCAGAAAGACCACCAATTTCAAACAACATTGTTGAATCCATCATAGCCAAATTCAGAGAAAGCACATAGTGGTCATTCGAAAACCAATACTGACCTAACCTAAACTATGGTTTTGGCAGCCTTTGCAAAAAGTCCATGATGCAACATGTGATGTGCTCTGTGTCTTTTGACTCACTGTGTACAACTGGACCAAAGATGAAAAGGACCACCCTGACTATTATCAGCTAAAAGTCCAAAAGCTATCAAATATTAAATTAGGTCTTTCATGGTATAAGGCTATGTCAGTGCCCTTGGCAAAGGAAATTTTCAGTTCTGTGAGGGCAGCATTAATGCAGAAAATTACATTGCGATTTTAGAGCAACAATTCCTTCAAGATTACATCTTTTTCAGAGTCGTCCATGCAGTTCTCAACAAGACAAAGCTAAACAAATCAAATCAGAAAAACTTTAAAACTTTAAGGTCTTTCTTTGAGGAACATAATTATAATTTTCTAATGCATTTCTCCAGATCTTTCAGGTTTCGGAGACTGGGTAGGCCACTCCAGGACCTTGAAAAATTTCTTATGGAGCCACTCCTTAGTTGCCCTGGCAGTGTGTATTGGGTCATTGTCATGCTGGAAGACCTAGCCACGACCCATCGTCAGTGCTCTTACTGAGGGAAAGAGGCTGTTGGCCAAAATATTGCTATACATGAGTCCATCCATCCTTCCTTCAATGTATGATGTTATCACCCCCACGCTTCATGGTTGGGATGGTGTATTTAAACCCCTTTAAATTTCTCACTCTTTGTTTCATTGCAGCCATTTTTGCTAAAAATCAAGAAAGTTAATTTTATTTCTCATTAATGTACACTCAGCATCACATCTTGACAAAAAAAAAACCCAGAGATATAGAATTTTTTGCAATTTTATTAAAAAAGAAAAAATGAAACATCACATGGCCATAAGTATTCAAACCCTTTGCTCAGTATTTAGTAGAAGTACCGTTTTGAGCAAGTACAGCAATAAGTCTTCTTTTTTGAATGATGCAACAAGTTTGTCACACCTCGATTTGGGGATTCTCTGTCATTCTTCCTTGCAGATCCTCCCCAGTTCCGTCAGGTTGGATGGTGAACGTTGGTAGACAGCCATTTTCAGGTCTCTCCAGAGACCAGTCAAGAATGGTCACAAATTTCTTTCGAAGCCACTGCTTTGTTATTTTAGCTGTGTGCTTAGGGTCATTGTCTTGTTGGAAGGTGAACCTTCGGCCCAGTCT
>JAUZSU010036889.1:0-10234 GCA_034780255.1 Parotocinclus maculicauda
AGCAGTGCTGCCGGAGTTTTAAAACACTGTTCACTCACTGTCCTAGCCTGTGTGGGTCCTGACCATTAGAGAAAAGTGTGAAGGCCTGGTGGCATAGTGGTTAAGGTGCTGAACTATGGATCAGAAGGTCCAGGGTTCAAATCCCACCTCCGAGCTGTTGACTCGTTGAGCCATTAACCCACAATTGGTTGGATTATTAGACTAGTGGTCAGCTGTAAGTGACTGTAACAATAAGGGTGATCTGGAGAATTATATACATGTAAAAATGTAAATGCACTGGTACCTGTATTTGTCAAAAATATTCACTTCAAAATATTTGGATCTGCCAAAATAAACATATAAATAATGCGTTAATTAGATAACATTCAAACCAAACTTTTTTAAGATGACAGTAATACAGTGGTTAGTGCTGTTGCCAAATACCTCCAGAGACCTGGGTTGGAATTCTTTTGTGGCAAAGGCATCTCTGAAGTGTTTCTAGGCACTGCAATGGACTGGTGTTTTGTCCAGGTTTGGTTCTCAGCTTATGCCCTGTGCTGCTGGTTAGACCCTCAACCCAATCCCCCATGAAAAGCTGAAACTAAGATGTACGATCTTCACTCTCTTGTTATTATGATGTTAGTGAATGAACTGAAAGACATGACTGAACTGCAGTATTCCACAATTCACAGGACACTGTAAGGGTCTGCTAGTGAAGTGCCTTTATGCTTTACCGGGAACACAGGGACTAAGGCAGGAACAAACTCTGGACAGGGGTCCAGTCCATCGCAGTACAGACAAATGCACACTCACACACGCTCTCAAGCATACACAAGTAAGCCTGTGAGAGAAAAACAGAGAACAGGAGAACCCGGAGGAAACCCATGGAGACATGCAGTCAGTAGGTGGGCCGAGATTTGAACACATTTCTCTGGAGTTTTGGATGGCACCATCACCTCACCTGTGTCACAGATTTAAGGCCCCCTCTAATTTGAAACACAAACACGTCTTTTACTTTCAAATGCCACTAAGATTTATTTTAAACATTGTATTAAATCCAAAACTGACTTTTTATTGAGCAAAACAAAAAGTGCCAACACATTTACAGTGGAAATGCATTCATTATGCATCACATTTTTTTTTTTTGCCTTGCTGTTGTATTCAACTTCTATTGAATTAAGACTTATTTTTAACTTGTATTAAATTAAGACAATGATTATGGCTAAATATAATTTACTTTAAGACTGTAATACAAAACACAGCACTGCACAGCATGGAAAAATGAGGGGGCGCTAACCTAGCCATGAGCTCATCACTGTAATTGCTCTCTGTAAAATGAAAATGACTTTGGCAGAGACAAGACACTTGGAGAGGAGTCTAACTCCTGAAGGCCTGTTCTCCCTCTCTTTTCAATCTCTTTTAGAAGATCATGGCATGACTTTTAAGAAAAAATGTTATTCAAATGAGATGACAAGTCTTAATTCGGCCTCTGTAACTGAACGTGTCTGACTCGTATGTTTTCATATGTGAGTAACAAAAACAAAAGCTTATCTTGATATCAGAGCAATGAAACAAAGTGAATCAGAATAAGAGAAACAGATTAATTGTCACGTACAAGTTGCCAGCTGTGGTGAAAGAAATGGAGAAACTGAAACAAATACATGAGCAAAGGAGGATTGTTCCTATTCCATCATGGTACTCTGCTTCTGGGTTTGCTTGGGCTTTGATGCCTTTGTGGTCTCACTTTGTTCTTGCTATTTGTATTTCAATAACCTGCTGCACATAATGTCTAATTGTCTAATCTGAAAGTCTGATCAGACTTACGAGGTTTCACCATAGCAACCGTTCACCTGAGCCAGTGGGCCTGCTAGCTCATAATATTTCATTCTGCTTAATTATTTACTTTATGTATGTACACGAGTGGTGCAAGTGGTTAGTGCCGTCGTCTCAGAACTCCAGAACTGACGGATGTGCTTCCCTGTCTGGAATCCCTAGGGCCTTAAATAAGAAGTGTACAATTATAGAATAGATTTGATGTAACAAACTGAATATGAAACCACTCCCAGGAGTGTAAAGGCCTCAGACGTGTATTTGTTAATAAAAAAAAAGAGAATACAATGGATGGAACATGAACTGAGTATGAAACTCAAAATGACAATAAATAACACTATTAATGATTTTGAACAGTGATCATTTGTTGATATGTTTGTAAGAACACTGCATAAACTCTGCCCTCTCTCTCACTGCAGCACGGTTACATTAATACCAGGTTAAATTTGATTCATTTTAATAAATTTAGAGCAACTAATTAACCTAGTGCATATCTTTAAAATGTGGGAGGAACCCGGAGTACCCAGAGTACCCGGAGTACCCAGAGTAAACCAACTTGGACACAACGAAGACATGCAAACTCACCACAGGTTGGGTTGGAACAGTGAACCTCTGGAGCTCTGAGGCAGCCGGATAAACCACTTGCCCCACTGAGCCTTCTATCACTCAGGGTAACACACAAAGGTAAAATAACAAAGCTAAACAACGTCCTGCAGTCGCCTTACAGCTCTGGAGATCCCAGGTTCCACCCTGACCATGCCCTCCCCATGTCTGTATCCAGTTTCCTCCCAAAGACATGCCAGGCAATAGGTTAATTGGCTGCTCTAAACTGTCCAAGTGTGAAGGTGATGTTAAATAAAATAACAACAAAACTTACCAAGGCGCTCAGTCAGCATGGCCACTACGACCAACGCAGGGATAAATAAACACTAAGAGGAACAGTGAAGGAAGCTCCCAGATCTGATATATCCCAGTCTGTGGTTAGAACACCAGATTAACCTGCTGAAAAGGATAGTCAGGATGGGGGATGTTTTTGGACACAAACCAGCTAGTTGGAAGACCAGCGACCTTAACGTGATAAAAAAATAAACCAGACTAGAAGACCAACTGGCCAGCAAGCTAAGAGCAGCAAACCAGCATAAGAATGTAAACGGAATAGAAACAGGAAACAAAAAAATACACCAAACACCAAAGAATAAACAACAACAAAATACAACCAGCGTCCGAAAGAACAGATTAGAACGGGCACCAGAATCCCAAGTCTGGACCAGTAACGCTCAGCCAATGCGACCAACAAAAAGTCCCAAAATACGCCAAAGTTTTAAAAAACAACTTTCAAATGAACACGAGAATCGTTTTCACAGAGAATTTAACTAACACAGCGCGTGAACTCCTGCCGCCAGTGACCTCTGACACGCACGTGATGTGTCCACACACCGCCATACACACACACACGCACGCGCAAACACGCACGTTTATCTCGTTATTGGTGTGAGGATTTTCCATTGACATAATGATAAGTTAATGATAATTGCTAGACCTAACCCTAATCTCAGTAACCTAGAACAAATATATAGAAATGTAGATTATTTTGTCTAAAACAATAAGTAGACAATAATTTCACAGTGTATATCTTCATGATTAATTAAAAGTTTGAACCTCAACCACTTGAACTGGCATTGTGTCTTTTGTAATATTCATTCATTTATTCATTCATTATCTTCTGTTTAATCCTCATGGGGGCGGGTGCCAGCCAATGCCCACTCTGCAACTTTTGGGCGCAAGGGAAGGAACAACCCTAGACGGGACCCCAGTCTATCTTAGGGCACGTCTTTTGTAATATGTGTGAGCATTTCTTATCCTTTGCCACCTGTTGCTTTTCTTGACATAAGACACTTTTTATGCAGAATAATTCAGATGTCTGTTGAGTGTGTTTTTGTGCTGGTACCTTGACTGGTTCAACCAATTTCCGTCCATTTCCAGACCGCCATCTTTTAGTACAACATCTATCTTTTTAAAGCCAAACCACTTTCAATGTCAGACTGATTTCACTTCACAGTTATTTAGCAGGTACAGAGCAACCTACAGCTGAGACGATCCAAGCAATTGTTAAAGGTTTTTGCTCAAGGAGTCAACACTGGCAGCTTGGCAGAGGTGGGATTTAAACCCTGAACCTTCTGATTCATAGTCTGTCTAGTACATTAACTGTTAGGTCACCACAGTCCCATTATTAGGATACTGTATATGCTAACAGTGGCAGCTTGGAGGTAGAATTTGACCCATGGACCTTCTGGTCTAGGCCACCACAGTCCTACTATTATTTTTAAATGTATAGTTTACAATTACGATTCGATTGTGATGCTCTAGTGGCACAGTAAAATATGATAATGTCTTCTGGCCCAGTCAGATGTCAGACAGAAATATTACTGGTCATGTCTGGTGGGGGGCAGGAGGAAACCAACAATCCCTCTGAACACCAACTGATGGACTGGCGCCAAGTCAGTGGTAAAGACAATAATTAAAAAAGGTATTGCTTGTAGTGAAAGTGGGATTTTTTTGTTGCTTTTTTGCAGGACCTCAGCGCTGTCACTCTTTTTGTAGCACCATGTTCAACCTGACGTTGGTGGATCCCCTCTGAGAGACAAATAAAGCAAGACCCAAGCGTATAAGGGCAGAGGGGCTGAGAAGCACGAGCACAGGAAGGCAGCGTGAGAAGGAAACTCTTCCTCTGATTTGGGAGCTGTGACAGTGCTGTTAGTCAAGCGCTCACAATGAACTTTGTGTTTGCTAAACTGGACCCGCGGCGCATTGGGTGGGAGTCATCTTGGTATGGCCTCCATTCTCGTGTGCTGCGAACCAAACCAGTGGACTCCATGCAGGAGGGCTCAGAAGATCTACACGGAACCAAGCTGGCCCAGGTGCTTACCACAGTTGACCTGGTCTCTCTTGGAGTGGGAAGCTGTGTGGGCACAGGGATGTACGTGGTTGCCGGGCTGGTTGCCAAGGAGATGGCAGGGCCAGGAGTGATCCTGTCCTTTATCATTGCTGCAGTCGCATCGATCTTGTCAGGTTAGAAGCTCGTTTTTCAGTCCTGGCATTTGTGGAAATGTTACAGCCATCCTTTTCTCCCTGCCTTTATGATAGTGCTTTGTTTGTGTAAGCATCACTTATCTGTCAGAACACGAATAATATCAACCACACCCATTTCGCTTCAATCTGCTGTAGCCTTAAAGAAATACTGTAGCATCTTTCATGCAAACTCCTTTCTTTCCTATTAGCGTGTGATTACAACAAACATTAATTTCAAAGCATTTCTCTGTACTGAAAAATTAAGTATTGTAAACATTTTACTATAATATAATAAAAAAATTATATTGTAAGTTGTAGTGCACTTACAATATACATTGGATCCTCTGGAATTCGGACAAGTGGGACAGGATAGTCACCTGCCTAAAAGATTTATATTTTGCCCCCAAATGTGACCAAAAATTCTGACTTAGAACATGGACAGCCTAAATAAAACACTTAGTGGTATGATCCTCCAACAACAATAGTCGTAATTCAGTCCAGCACCAATACGTTATGTCATTCAAACCAAATCCCAAAAGAAAAAGTACAACAACTGAGGGTGCAATCACAGGCATATAGTGTATATTATATTATATTATTTTTAAATTAATTTATTTATTATCTTCCGCTTTATCCACACGGGGTCATGGGCCAGCCGGTGCCCACCTGTCAACTCTGTGTGCAAGGGTAGGAACAACCTTAGATGGGGCGCCAATACATTGTAGGGCACACACACAGTCACACACACACAGTCACACACTAAGGGGCACTTTTTAGAGACACAAATTAACTTTATACGTATGTGGGAGGAAAACGGATTACACGGAGTAAACCCACACAGAAACGGGAGGACATGCAGACTCCACAAAGAAAGGACCCAGGCCGCTCCACCCTGGAATTGAATCTGGGACTTTCTAGCTGTGAAGCAGCGGTGCTACCCACCAAGCAACTGTGCTACTCATTGTTATTTAATGTTTTTGTATAATACTGTATATCAATCTATGGGTGAGTGAGTGTCTATAAAGTTTCACTTCATTTTCACGAATTCCATGTATTTATTGGTTATTATCGTATTACATTCCCTGCACTCATTGCCCATTTTATCAGTTCCACTTCCCATATAGAAGCACTTTGTATTTGTACATTTACAGACTGTGATTTATCTGTTACTCTACATGCTTTGCTTGTTCCCTTTACTATGTTCTCTAATGGTCAGGACCCCCACATTACACATGGATGGTGGATCACTTTCAACATTGCAGTAACACTGACGTGGTGGTGGTTTGTTACTATGAGTGGATCAGACAGAAGGTTTTAAACACATCAGTGTCACTGCTGGAATGAAAATATTCCACTTACCAAAAATGTCCAGCCACCAGCATCCTGTAGGCAGCATCCTATAAGCACTGTTAAGGGATTAGTGGATGACTAACACAAACTGCGGGTCCTGACCATTAGAGAACAGAGTAATGGGGTCTAACAAAGTATGTTGAGTAATTGTACTAATATAGGTGTGTAACTGTTGAACTAAAAATACTTTTACATGGTAAGTAGAACCTATAAAATGGACAATGAGTGTTGAAACAGGGAGGTGTACCTTATAAATGGACCAGTAAGTATATGTAGTTATTGTTTAAACCTGTATAATTATAATAAATTTCCTATACCAATATGAAAGTTTGTGTTTCTTTAAAGGTGTTTGCTATGCTGAGTTCGGCGTACGAGTGCCAAAGACCACCGGTTCAGCCTACACCTACAGCTACGTAACAGTTGGAGAGTTTGTGGCCTTCTTTATTGGATGGAATCTCATCCTTGAATACCTGATTGGCACTGCAGCAGGAGCCAGTGCTCTTAGCAGCATGTTCGACTCGCTGGCTAATCATAGCATCAGCCGATACATGATCAACCACCTCGGCACGCTTAATGGTCTGGGTAAGTGAGTTTATGGCATGGTCCATTAATTTGATAAACCTTTTCACAGCTCCACTGACCCTTGGTTAAGTCCTGACCTCATGCTATATATGTGTGGAGTTTGTGTGTTTTATATTCCCTTCACACACTACAAGCAAAGACAAGTTTACTGGTCTGAAGACCCAGATCTAGACCCCACCCAGAGGAGAACTGAGACAGTGAACCAGTACTTTATTACTCCAGTGTGTTAAAACTTTCTGTCATGGGTATTACCACTGATCCTGAGAATAGGGTTAGTGAGTAAATCAATAATAACTAATATCACATGATTTTGTGCTTTACTCAGGTAAGGGAGAAGAGTCCTACCCAGACCTGCTGGCTCTGATCATAGCTATCGTCGTGACAGTGATTGTGTCTATAGGGGTGAAGAACTCTGTCAGCTTTAACAACATCTTAAATGTTGTAAACTTGGTGGTATGGGTGTTCATTGTGATTGCTGGCCTCTTCTTCCTGTCTGGATCAAACTGGGCTGATGGAAGGTTCCTACCCTATGGATGGTCGGGGGTGAGAATGCAAACTAAACTTTTATCCATTATGTGCTAGCTGTTTTGAGAAAATGCATGTTTAAATATAAGGCCAACAATATAGTCCTGATGTTTTGTATATTGCAGGTGATGCAAGGTGCTGCTACTTGTTTCTATGCCTTCATCGGGTTTGATATCATCGCCACCACAGGAGAGGAGGCCAAAAGTCCTAACACCTCCATTCCTTATGCCATCACTGCCTCGCTCGTCACCTGCCTAACAGCTTATGTCTCTGTTAGTAGGCCTTTGCACTCAAAATGTCTTTCCACATGCAAATTATATCTGAAATTGTTACATATTTCTAGCACATTATGTTCGGTACCTCTTCTTTATGCATTAAAGCAGTGCATATTATGAAATATCCCCATATTTTTGTGAGCAGCGTATTTTTATTAGCTTTAAGATCAGAACAGGCTTGTACATTTGAATCTGAGCCTGTAAGACAATTTCCTGGCAGGATACGCAAATAAAAATATTCACTCAATCATTCATTGAATACATGTTTTGATAACCCAGCAACAGACTGAACTGAGATTATATTAAAGTTGCTTTCACAAATCTCCCAAACAAAGGCATTATCAGACCCACTTTACTGGAGCACATGCCCCCCTAATATAAAGGGGGTAAAAAGTCTTAGTATTAAATATTATTGTAAATTGAGGGCAAGCCATGCAAATTTACTATAGGAATTACATTTCCCATAATGCATCTTTCCAAAAGATGGGCGAACAACAATTTTGATTAGAGTCAGTTTCATTCAGGTTTTCTCAAGGAGTGTTCACAATTTTTTAAAAGTCAGCCACACTGAAGGCAAGTTTAACAACAGCTCTTAGCTATAGGTTTAATTAAGGTAAATGAATACAATTATTTAGTGTTCATTCCTTTTGTGAATTAACTACTACTGATTGGCAAGCAAATGGGTACGGCAGTGCCTCTCTGAAGTCTATGTTTATAGCCTACAAACACCCCTCCATGGTCTGCATTTCATTCTGAATCCCACTATCCCATCATTATCCAAACCATTAAAACACTATAACATGATAATCATGAGGTAATCGTTTATTTTACAACAAAGTGTTTATTGCTAGAAGAAACAGCTGTGTGGTGGAAAGGAGTAACAGACAGGAAGACTAATCAAAGTGCCCTGTGCAACTACATCACTCTGACGTCACTGAAAATTACGACGCTGTTTTTAATATACAGGAACCAGATACGGATTTCCACGTAGAAAACAATGAATAATGCACTCCTGTTATTAACCATTTCCTGGAATTATGCACATCTTGATACAGAAGATTTGGCTGTAGTGTCAAACTGTTTTCTATAATGCTTCCACAAGTGATTCCATGGTCTCTGTTTGAATAATGAATCGTGAATGGTTCGTATATTTTATTGCATAATAACACTAATCTGTCGCGTTTAATACACTCGTTTTTACGATTACCTGTAGGAGACTTTCTGGCAGTCAACACACAGACGAAAGACTGATTTCTTCCTTCTTATTAATGTAAACCAATTTTTTATTTAATGGCCAAATGGTCTAGTCTAAATCAACAAAAAAAATTAATTAACATTATGATATAACAAACTGAAGTAAAACAATACAACACTAAGAGCTAATGCATCACCTACACCTTTAAATTTGAATAGTAAAAAAATAAACAAAAACCAGCTTACCCAGTTAAATTATTAATAAAATTGCTGTATAGGAAACCAGATTTGGCTCTTATACAGTGCTCACAAAAATTAGGGAATATTGCATTTTGGGAGATTTCATTTTATCTACTAATTTTTGTGAGCAATGTATATATGATATAAAAACACTAACTTATAACAAGTCCAGTACACAAATTATCAACTCAATTTCCATTCAAACCTGCATCAGTCCCATTTCTTTAACTCAAATATTCCTCTAGGTTACGTAATTAAAGGTAAACCACTTTTATTTAATCTGTATTCATATTAAATCATGATTGGCACATACATTTTTAAACATAATCAGATCTGGTGGTCAGTTGGTATAGGTATGGAATCTTGCAATGGACTGGTGTCATGTCCAGGGTGTCCATCTTCCTGTGCCCACTGAATCCCACCATAGACTTTAGATCTCCTACAACTTTGACATTTGCTTTGTGATCGTAAGGCTTTAAAGAAGGCATTCATACATTTTGGTTTGATTTGCAATTTTGCAGCTGTCATAGCAGTAACATTTCAGGTTAGTTGCAAAACTCTTCATAGTGTATAAACACATAGTGTATGTGTATTTGTTTATGTGTTTTAGGTAAGTGTGATTCTTACCCTGATGGTACCTTATAATCTGATTGATGGAGACGCTCCACTGATGGAGATGTTTGCCGTGCACGGCTTCTTTCCAGGGAAGTACATCGTAGCTGTGGGAGCCATTGCAGGGTTAACAGTCAGTTTGCTGGGTTCACTCTTCCCCATGCCCAGAGTCATCTATGCTATGGCAGGCGATGGTCTGCTTTTCAGGTGTGTGAGCCCTAGTTAACAGCGCATGAAAAACGATATAATGCGTCTTTTTAGAATTCTGCTTCTTATACACATTTCTGTGATTAATACAGCCTGAACTGCTTAATGTACAGTCACATACACACACACTAATACACTCACACTTACACATACACACACTCACACTTACACACACACACACACACACACACTCATACACTCACACAAACACATACACACACACTCACACACTCATACAAACACATACACACACACACTCATACACTCACACTTACACACTCATACAAACACATACACACACACATACACACACACTAATACACTCACACTTACACACACACACACACATACACACACACACTCATACACTC
>JAUZSU010036900.1:0-10234 GCA_034780255.1 Parotocinclus maculicauda
AATCAGAACAGCCTTGTCTGATAATGATCTACAGTTTAAGAGAGATAAGGTAGAAGCCACAGCCGATGAAGTCCCGTACATAGAAGTAGAGGATCATGGGAACTCCCGAAGAACCCTATAGTCTACTTCACGAGCCATCTTAGATGTACGCTTATGCCACCGTGTAGATGACACAATAGTGGGAATGAAAGGAGTAGATGATGTATTAGCTGAGATGGTGGATTTTTTACCGCCTCGATGGAGATAGTTGTAGCGTCTGATGCCCAACTCAGAGCACAGAGTGGATATGGCAGGATCCAGCCGGTAGTATGAACGAAGTCTAAGAAGCGCAGCAGATGAGTAGGAAGTCTCAGTACATGCTGGAAGATCATAGAAATAATTTTTACTGGCCATAAGGCCACACAGAACGAAACAAAAGTGAGCTGTCCAAAAAATAATCTGTTTAACAGAGATCCAGAGCATCACAATTAGCAGTCTATTAAGCCACCAATGGGTAAAAGCCAGTGCACAGGATGAAAACCACAACAGATAGCAGCCAGAGTTGGGTAGAGCACGTTAGCCGATACCGTAGCACGCACACAAAACTGATAACCAGCAACTGTAGTAACAGGTACAGTGTTGTTAGCAAACAGCAGAATGGAGGAGCGCTAACTCACCCATTAGTCTGACGCCAGCGGGCACGCACAGTAGAGAAAGCTCGGCACAAACCCAGAGAAGCATGCTAATCTACGGGACGCAATGCAACACAGGCTACCCAAGGAGGTAAAAAGAGGCTGGATGCAATAATCCACTAGTCCAGTGTAAAATAGAAGGAAAAGTCTCAGATGACGAGAGTGGCAGCAGACAAACTCAGCGCGCAACGTACCCTGCTTGTAGATCAACGATGTCGTAGTCGAGGGGCCATTCGAGATTGGAGAGGCTGATGGTTGGGTAGTCTTCGGGCTGTTTTCCTGCTTGCTCGGCGGCAAAGGGGATCCAGTTTTCTGGTCGGACTGTGTGTGAAGTGGCAGTAGGTGTTGTTCTTCCAGCTCCATTGCGCCCTCCTCGCTGTTCAGAGTCGCCTGAGAGTACGTCGCTGGCTGGGTCTGCCTTGTCGGTGTCTCTTGTATCTCGTGGCCTTCTATCATTGCTGACCCTTCTTGCTCTGTAGTCAGTGGTGTCCATGTCGCTTGTCCCTGGGCCTGGAGCCCTGGCCCTAGTATCACCAGTAGTAGTATCAGAACTTTCAACGTGAGGCTCAGCAGGTTCAGCGTCCGCTTTCAGAGGCACTCCCATAGTCGTCGTCTGTGTCTCTGAAGTTCCTTCACTTGTTCTTGGAATCTCTTTGTTTGTCTGACCTTTTCTTGGTTTGAGGGGTTGTTTGCCTTTCCCCACTGTACTTGCACTCGTGGTTTCTTTTTCAACTTTGTCCCCTTGATAACCCATCGGAACTTGTTTCTCCTGACTCGTCCGAGTTTGGTTCTGGCGGTAGCCCTCTTATCCTTCTGGATTCTCGTACTTGTGGATGTGGTAGCTGTGGTTGTACACCGCTTGGGCCTGGCTTTTCTCCGTCTGGCTCTGTCGGTTGAGATGTCTGAGGTGCCAATTATGGCTGGGCGGTTGGGTCAGGTCTTTCGGTAGCTGTGTCTCCTGGTGGTTGTTCTTGTCGCTCCTGTGGTGCCAGTGAGCAGTGGTTCAGATGGTACCAGGTAGGTTGTCCCTCTACTTGGACGGCTGTGGATGTCGCTCTTTTCACCCAGTATGGGCCTTCCCTTTGTGGATGGTCCCACTTTCGCCTAAAGGCCCTCACGTACACGCTCCTCCTCCTCCGGCTCTCGTACTCTCCTTTTTTCCTGTTTAAAAATAGCCTTGTGTATTTTTGTTAGTTCATTTATGTATTACTTCAGGCCAAGCTCCAGACCTAGCAAGCTTGGACCTTTAACCATAATTGAGTACAGCGAAATAGGCATTGGTCGACCAGTAAGCATCTCATGCGGTGTTAGTTTGGTCATTCATTAGTGCTAGCGGCAGGGCTTGCACCCAATTTAGCCTGGTTGTTTCACAGACCTTTGCCAGCTTTGCCTTAAGCACGCCATTTGCTCTCTCCACCACTCCCTGACTCTGTGGATGATACACACATCCCAACCTTTGCCTAATCCTCAACTTCTGCCAAATCAATCTGACCACTTTGTCCACAAACTCCTTGCCATTGTCTGAGCTTATCATTGCTGGGATTCCAAATCTCAGGATTACTTCCCTGCACATGAACTTCACTACTGTATCAGCATTCTTGTGTTGTGCTGGCACTGCTTCCACCCACCTACTGAACCTGTCTTCAATGACCAGCAAGTACCTTCTCTTTTCCACTACCCTGATCATGTCCATGTAGTCCATTACAGTGCTCTTGAAGGGGCCCTCTGGGATTGGCAAACTTGCTATTGGTGTCATTATTCCCTTTCTTACGTTGTTTTTTATGCACGTTTCACATCGGCCTAACGTTGCATCTATGTACTGTTGTAAATTTGGAGCCCAAAAACCCATGTTTGCAATTTTTCTCAGTATTTCTCCTCTCGCGCAATGATCCATGCCATGGGCATCCAGTGCTATCATTGACAGTAGACTCAATGGGGCCACTGTTAGTCCATTGGCACTCCGCCATCTTCCTTCTTTATCTTTAGCTGCTCCCCTATCTTTCCAGAGCTTCTGCTTGTGCGCAGGAGCGTCTTTCTGTATTTTGACGATGTCATCCAGTGCTATCTGCTCTGTTAATTTTACAGTTACTATTTGGGCCACCACTGCGCTGCCTGTGGCCTTTTTTGCTGCATCGTCAGCTGCATTATTTCCCTTTGTTATGTAGCGCTTGTCTTTTTTGTGAGCTGGGCATTTAATTATTATTTATTACCTTCTCTGGTAATTTTAAAGCTTCTAGTAGCTGACTGATAAATTTCCCATGGTGGACTGACATTCCATCGGTTTTCACAAAGCCTCTGGCTTTCTATTTTATTCCAAATAGGTGGCATACCCCATGTGCGTATGCTGAGTCTGTTTATATATATATTGGCCGTTAATCCCTCAGCTAATTTGCACGCTTCTGTCAATGCTATTATCTCTGCCAACTGGGCTGAGCATGGTTGGGAGCATGGTTCAGCCTTTCTCACCACAGTTTGGTTTTTGTCCGTCATTTGTACAACTGCATAGGCTGCCTTCAGCCCCTCATGATCCCTGTAGCAGGACCCATCTACAAACAAGTTAAGATCCGCGTCTGATATCTCAGTGGCACTCAAGTCTTTTCCTAATTTACAATAGCTTCCTACCTCCGCCCAACATTCGTGAGGCTCCCCCTCATCCTCTACTATCTCAGTTTCTGCAGGATTAGTCAATTTGCAGACCTTGAGGGTCACGTCTGGCTGATTCAGAAGCCTTTTTACTGCCAGGATCCTTGGTCCTGTTAGGACAAATCGTCTTTTTTTCACCAGCTCTATCACTTTATGATGTGTTAAAATGATTACTGGGTACCCCATGGTTACGTTCCTAGCCTTATCATACATCATTGTAATGGCGCTAATGCCTCTGTAGCATGGCAGCTGTGCTAGCTCTACTTCCGAGAATTTACATGAATAGTAAGCTACTGGCTGTCTCTTCTTCTGTTCATCTGATTCTTGCATCAGTACTTCCGTAGCAAAGCTATGGTCATGTGCAACATACAATTGAAATGGCTGCTCGTAGTCGGGCAGCTTTAAAGCTTGAGCCTGCTGCAGTTCGACCTTGATATTTTGGAACACTGTCTCAGCTTTGTCTGACCATTCTTGCTTCTAAGTGTTCGTTTGAAATACGTTTTTGGTTTCCTAATATTTTTTGTGCCAAGTATTCTACTTCTGGCTGGCAGTACTGAAGTTTGGACAGAGACGCCTTATGCCCCCCTTTGGCCAGGTGCGCTAGCACTATGGTGGAATCATCGTGACAAGTCCTTTTGTCTGGAGAGCATATCAAAAGGTCATCCACGTACTGAATTACGTGTGAATTACCCAGATTTTCCACCACTGTACCCAAGTTGTCTTTTAGAACCTGGTTGAACCCCTGGTTTGAACCCCTGAGGCATGCGGGTGTACGTGTACTGCTGCCCTCTGAATGTGAAGGCAAACAGCAGTTGGCTTTCTTCGACTAGTGGCACGCTAAAGAAAGCTGAACATAGGTCAATTACTGTGAAGTACTTGGCGGAGGAAGGAATGTTTGTCAGGAGAGTGTGAGGGTTGGGCACTTCTGCTGGGTATTCTTCTACAATGTCATTTATGGCTCTTAGGTCATGTACCAATCGGTACTTTTGACCATCTGCTTTTAACACTGTGTGTATGGGCGTGTTTGCTGGTGAGCGAGTAGGTATCAACACTCCTGCCTCTATCAGTCTTTTTATTGTTTTTTCTATTCCCTGTTTCGCTTCTGGTTTAAGTGGGTATTGGGGCTTATAGGGCAGGTGACAGTTAGGCCTTATTCGCACCCTAATTGGTTGGGCACTTTTAACCAGCCCTACGTCTGTGTCATGCGCTGACCAAAGCTGTTTTGGTACTTTGGTGAGCATGTTTTCTTTTGGGTCCACCCATCCTTCCCCTTGGTACATCTGGTTTTCCTCAAGTGCTGAGATCTTTACTACCTGGGGTATTGCCAGAGCTGCCAGTCTCGCCTGTATTCTGATGTAGCTTTTGTCTTTGCTGATGCTCACCTTGGGATGTTTCGTTTGATCATACTGCCTAGCAAGAGCTTCTCTAACCATTGGTCCCACGTGCTTACTCTCATAACCCTCACTCACCCTCAAACTGATATGGGGATCAGCATGTATAAGTTGAAATTCTCTCATCAGGTACTCGTTTGGTTCTACAGCAAATGCTGCTTCTATCCTTCCCACATATATTGCCTTGGTTTCAATAAAAACAGTCTTTGGTTGTCTCGCTAACCATAGTTTATCTCTTTTTGGGTCATTATCTTCTTCCTCATAGAATTGAAGTGTACAGTGTTTGGGAGTTGCAGGTTCCCTTGGTCCATGTCAATGTCTCTGGATAAATTCCTTCCATGGTTGAAATGCTTTGTCGACCTCATAGTCTATTTGTCCTTGCCAGTAGACGGTCTTATCTGTCTCATCTGTGGCATCGGCTCTAGTTTATCTGGCATTGTGATCATCAGCCCTCGTGGCAGGCACCTTATTTTGCAATTCAGGTGGCATAGTGCATCTCTTCCATGCAGGTTAATAGGCGTATGTGCTAATACAAGTATAGGAAGTGTTATCTGCTGTTGTCCAAATTGCAATGTAATGGGGCTTGTCATGGGGATCAGCTGCGTTTGTCCCGAGAATCCTATGGTCTTCACAAATTTTTCAGACCGAGGGAGGTGAAAGGCATCCACTGGTTTCAGACAGGTGTGCACTGCTCCAGTGTCGACCATTACTGAAATTGTCTTGCCATTCACGTGAACCTGCAGCATCGGTTCTTCTTCAGGCGCTTTACTGATGACTGACAGCTGCCCCTCCCCCTTAAGATTCTCTGGGCACCTTCAGTAGCCCTCCGGCCTTCCTTGCCAGGGGTTGACAGGTCCGGTTCCTCCTTGCTGCGTCTGCGGGGGGTGATATTCTTGCATCTGGTATCCTTGGGGGTGGTATCCCTGTGGTTGCGGTCCCTGCAGGTTCTGGTTAGGCCTTCTGCATTCTCTTGAAATGTGTCCTTTCATCCCACAGTTTCAGCAGGCCACTGGTGCTCTATTCTGCGCTTGTCCTTTGCCCCCTTGATTGTAGCCTCTTCCCCTTCCGGCGTTGCCTCCTCTTTGCCCCCCTTCCTCATACCTTTTATCAAACTGGTATACGTGTACTTGGGGTGGCTGCATTGGGTTCGCCTGGGTTTGTGGCATTACCTGGGGCTGCGGTCCTACCTGGTATTGTGGCTGGTACTGCTGCGGTTGATACTGTGGGAACTGGTTTTGTTGTGGGTATATTACTGGTGGCACTAGGGGCAGACTTGGTCTTGGTTGTGCTTGTCCTGTCGTTTGGACAACCTGACATGCTGCTTCCACCGTTGGTTCTTTGTTATCCGCTGCACTTTCTTTGACAGCTGCTTGCAGCTTCTTTTTGCCTGCACTGATCTATATCTGCGCCAGTTTCCTGCTTTCGCTCAGGTCCTGTTCTTTCAGTCTCTGCTCCTGTCTTTTGTGTCTTTCGAAGACATGAGTCATGCTGTCACAGAATTGGCTTAGTGGCATGGTTTTTAGTCCGATCACTTCCTCAAGTCAAGTGGCCACTGCTGTGGGCAGTCCTTTGAGCAGGTAGTCTCTGCAGAGGGCTCGCAGTATTGGATCTTGTTCCGGGTCTTTTCCCAGTTCCCATTTCCATCGTTTCATGTGCTCCTGGATGTACTGGCTGATATTCTGGTTTTCCTTTATTGATTCTGCATACAGCATTTCTGTGCACACTCGGGTGGGAAATCGTTTCTTCAAGGCTTCCCACACTTCGTCTTTTATTTTGCTGAATGTCATGCTGTTAGTCTTGTACCATTCATCGTCCATCGCTCCCTCACAGACCGCATCTCTCATTATCTCTTCTGTTGCCATGTGCCCGATTGTGCGTGACAGTAGGGCTTTAATGTCTCTTACTGCCAGGGTCGTGCCTTCCGTCATTTCTTCCAGGCCAGCGATCCATCTGTATGCTCCTTCCGTAATGTCGGGTAGCTTTGCCATCAGTACTTCCAGATCTGAGGAGGGCCAGGGTATGTATTCTTCCCTGTCTCCTTTCAGCAGGATGGGGGCTTGTACAGGGGTCTGGGAGATCTCTTCTTTTGGCTCCGACCCTTCTTGCAAGGTGGGCCGGCCTGCTTGTGCCTTTTGCTCCCGTGTCTTCTTTCTTTTTTCCTTTTGCTTTTCCCTGTGTTCGGCAAGCAGCTTCTCTTTCTGGCTCTCCTTTGTCACTGTCGCTGCTTCCATCTCCTTTGTCGCTGCACCCTTCATCTCCGCTTTCTTGCCCTTCATTTTCTGACTGTCCTTCTTCCCCGGTATCCGGGTCATCGGTGAGAGTGATGCTCAGTTTAGCTTTTGCTACCCACTCTTTTTCCTTCATCAGTCTGGTGGCCAGATCCTTGAGCTGCTGTTCCTTTGCCATAACTTGGTCTCTATGATGTTCTTGTCCTTCCAGCAGTTTCAGTCGTTCTTCTGTTACTTTCTGGGATAATTCTGTCATTTTTCTTTGTTCTTCCTGTCTTAGTCGCTCTAGCTGTTCTTTCATTTCGGCTGCTTTTGCTTTCTTTGTCTCCACCATTTGCTTCATCTCTTCTTCTAGGCTTGCCTTGCTTTTCTTTGCTTCTTCCTCGATTCCTCTTAATGCTTCCTCCATCTTTTCTTCTAGTTTGCGAATCTGGGTATTTACTTCATCTGCATTTTTCTCATACTCTTCCCTCATTTCCTCTCCGCTTCGTCTTTCCCTTTCCAGTTCTGCCTGTAGTTCGTTTTCCCATTGTCACTGTTGTCTGGACGAATTGAGTGGCAGCCTTTTCTTCTAACGTTGCCATAGCCTCGTTATATGGTGGGGGCAGGGGCGGGTACACTGGCTGTTCTTCCTGACTTTTTTCTTTCGCTTTCTTGTCTTTTTGTTTAACCTCTCTATACTTTCCTTCAAATAGCTTCCTTCCTCTGCCCAACATTCGTGGGGCTCCCCCTCATCCTCTACTATCACAGCTTCTGCAGGATTAGTCAATTTGCAGACCTTGGGGGTCACGTCTGGTTGATTCAGAAGCCTTTCTACTGCCAGGATCCTTGGTCCTGTTAGGACAAATCGTCTTTTCTCCACCAGCTCTATCACTTTATGATTTGTAGCTATTGAGTTCAAAGTCATTCCCCTACTCTTGTACATCCTTAAGAGATAAAGCTCTTTAACCCTTTTGCCCTGTCTCTTGTTGCTCTGGTCTTTGGGTTTGTATTCTTTTATGCATTTCTCAAGCCATTCACACTTTCCTTGATCAAAGGTTCCTCCCTTTGGCCAACCACCCACGACATAGCTTGTCCGTCGCGCCCATTTATCATCATGCTTTCTCAGCTCCTTTTATAAAACCGGGTTTTCCTTTATTAATATGTCTAGCACACTTAGCTTTTTAGATTCGCTGGGGGCCATAATGCCTCACTGCCTGGCTTGTCCGCTTATTCGATTTTGGTTTGTCTTTTTTCTAATAGATGAACTGACACGTTTTCTTTTTACATCTTAAATTTAGTTTATTTGGTTCATACAAGGTGACACAATTATCAATTTGTTTACAGTAACTTAAGCTTTGTTATTGGAGCACTGCTACACTTCTTTAAGCTATCCCACTCTATATGTCGTTTCCTCAAAGGTTCCCTCTACCTCGTATTCGATTCGTGCACTGTCCGCTAGTTTCAGAATTTCTCTAGAATACTGTTTTTGGCTGGTCCACAATCTGCTTCCCACATACCACAGCTCAGTTATCAGAACTCTAAATGATGTTGTTTTTAATCCTCTTGCGTTCTCTATCCGTACTCGCACTACAATTTTTATTGTTTTTACCTCAAAGCCGTCTTCTGGTTCGTACGTTCTGACTGTCCACTTCTGGAGTTTTAATTCCCTATTTGTTTTTTTTACGCTCAACCCAGTCTCCGTCTCCCTGTCTTTTCGTCTAAATGTTTTCTCTGATTTGCGCTTTGGTCCACTGTTCTGGCCTGACGAAATAATTCCCTATCCACGCACTTTGATGATAAAATAGTTATTTTAAATCTTCCTCCTTTTCCTCCAAAGATGCCAAAAGCCTCGTACCCTCCTTTTACTACTTTTACTATTCCAGGGTACCTCTCGTCGCTTCCTCCTTTAATTTCCCTATCAAGGAATACTTCACAGCACTGCATTCAGCCCTTTTACACACGTTACTACAGCCTGTATCGATTACAAGGCATAAATAAATTAACTCTATTTTGCACACATTTAAACCATCATTTCATAGCTCACAAACAACATCGCATACATCGCATTCCTATACTTTGTTCACACTACTTCTTACTGCACGGGTTTCCACGTTGGCCTTCTGCCAACGGCCCCTTTTTACAACCGGCCGGGATTATTCACCACTCCTCTGGTGAGTCCCTCCTTGGCGTATATTTCAACGCCCACAGTGCTCTCTTCATCAACAACACTTCTTAACTTATCTTTACGGAGAACTACTACCCAGTTCTATTGTAATAAATCATGTGTTTTAAAAACTGTCGTCGCTGGGATTAGTCGACAATCTCAGCACGGATCCGGACGATCGTCCATGGATTTTCCACACACAATTTGTATTTTACATACACAACTAGAACCTGTAGCGTCCTGAACCTCCTTTTTGCTTAAACCAAAACACTTTTATCTTCACACGCGACTTTTACCAAACAGTACCTATTTTCACACAATACCTCAACCGTCCTCACCTATATAAACCAAATTTCTGCCTGCTGCTTCACCACCTGCACTGCTTCAACATTTGTCAATACTAAATCAATTGGTACGCACAACAGGGTTCTTTTGGTTGGAATTTGATTTAAATGACACTCTTATAATCCAGGCAAAAGTCTCTGATGCTGACAACCACAGAAATTGTAAGCTTAAAAATGCTTACCTTTTATTTGTGGCCACCTTCTGTGGTTATCAGGAGCCAGCAGTCCTTGAGCGCTGGACACGGTGTCCTCTGTTTCCCCCTCACGTTTGTGACGCCAAATTATGTTGTGGGTTTCAGGACAACATAGAACAATTTACCAAAAAGAAGTACTCGGAGCAGGTCCAGGCGTAGTTGAAGAAGCAAGCAGTTTATTACAAAATCTCAGAGATATTGCAATCAAAACCAAATACACACAATCAAGTCATGATCCAAAAGCTGGAAAGTCCCAGATGGTCTTGGCCTTTTATATTTTTTGTCTTCCTCTTTTGTGGGTGCTACACTTAAGTTTATTGGTTCGGGTTTCTTTCCTCCCATTTCCTGAGTTCTGTCACACTACCATTATCTTTTGTTTTTAGGTTCCACTTTCTTGGCCCACCCCGGAAGGCCTACTTTCCACTGCCTTAATCTTATTTGTGGCGCAGCTATTTGTTCCTTATTTTTAAAAAAACGTATTTTATTGGCCTAAAACTGTCTTAAATGCTATGGTTTCTCGTGAGGGTGTCATTTACTTTCATGATTGGGCTGTTTGGACTACTTTTACTACTATTGAGGCTTCAGAGCAAGATACGGGGTCAAAGGTCAAGGAAAAG
>JAUZSU010036911.1:0-10234 GCA_034780255.1 Parotocinclus maculicauda
ATATATAATTAATAATAATAACAAATTGTATTATTATTATTAACACTATTATTAATACAAACAGTATTATTATTATTATTATTATTATTATTATTATTATTATTAATAATAACATTATATATATATATATATATAACAAATATTATTATTATTACTATTATTATTATTATTAATAATATTATATTATTATAAATATCCATACTCTTTTGTTGCCTGTGTTTTTTATTATTATATTATTTTATAAATATAAATATTATTATTTATTTTATTATATTATTCAATATTTACTTTATTTTTCTTATAATATTATTTATTATGTTATCAGCATTATTTTTGTATTTGACTAAGAACTTTGAGTTTTGGTTGGACCACAGTGTTACACATGCACATCCACATGAAGGCCCAGACCCCCAGGTCCCCCAGTAGAAGATCACCCCGAGCATCACCCTCCCTCCACTGCCACATCTTCTTCCCACAGTGCACCCTGGTGCCCCCGGTATGAGAATGAGACTCATCAGACCTTCTGTTGCTCCACGGTTCGAGCCAACGGCTCCAAATTTTCAGCTTTTAAAATGAGAATAAATATATATATATAAAAAGAACAATTGACAGGATCTGTAAGACCTTGTGTTTTTTGGAAACACAACAGAACTCATGAGCAGCTTTTTACCCAAACTTTAGCAGAAGCCTTTAGCTGTAGCTCCATAATTCTGTAACGTTTATAATCTGCTGAGCAGCTGAACCTGATTATGTTTCATTATCTGTCTGTCTGGCTTATTCAGGAATACACACACACACACACACACACACCAGATGTGTATCACTGTCAGTGGATGATTGACAGGCCTGACCCGCCCTTTCTTCCTCTGTGTGATTGAAGCTGTAGTGTGGAGCTGATTAGACCTCTTGTTCTCCTGCTTTTGTATGAAACATGAAAGAAGCTTCACCCTGTAACAATAACGAGGCTGGGTTCTGTCTTCTCTTCTTCTTTCTTTCTTTAATATACACACTGTAAATGCCACCCAAGATGCCCACACAGAGTTCTGCAGCTTCCACTGGCTGGACATTCGTGTCCAAAACTGCTTTCCAGGATTAATGATTAATGATCTTTTATTCACTGCTTTGACATGTTTCTGTTTTTGTTTACTGTACTGTTTTATCGTATTTATATCATGTATTAAGTACTCACTCCCACCGGGACACTTTAGAGACACCACTTGACCCAGCACAAAATAATAATTATAAGAAGAACAATTTTAGACTAAATAAATAAATCATATTATATGATTGTTTTTATTGCTGTCTTTACTATAGAGTATTTCTTCTGTAAAAAGTATTATTATTATTAATAATAAGAATAGTAATAATAATAATAATAATAATAATTATTATTATTTTTATTATTATTTAATATTATTTTTTAATATTAATATTCATGATGTATTATTGCTTTTACTGGTTGTAATTTTTTCTATTAATTAATTAATATTATTAGTGATAATAAACTGGTTTAAAATGATTCAATTAAATACAATTACTATAATATATATTAATTACTTAAATAATGACTATATATATATATATTTCATATAGAAATAAAATAAATTGTAATAAGTTATAATATAATAAGTACAATGAAAAAGAATGATTAATAAATAAACAAATAATTTTAATTATTGTTTTTATTGTTGTTTTTACTGTATTGTTTATTATTGTTATTAAATACAATTTTCCTTAAATAAAGTATTAATAGTGCTGTGTCATAATAATAACAATAGTAATAATACTACTACTAATAATAATTATCACTATTGTTATTATTATTATTATTGTTATTATTATTACTATCATTATTATTATTATTATTATTATTACTACTACTACTCTTATTATTATTTACATTTTGTTTTTGGTATTTTTTGTTATCATTACTGCATCATTACTATAGTTAATAAATCATTGTACTTTGAAATCAATATTATTATTTTGTAATAATTTTTTATCAACTTAATTAAATTTGAAAAATAAAACATTATTATTGTTTTATTACTTTATTATATCTTATCCTATTTTAGTTTTCAGTGGTTAATTTATCCATTGCTTTTCTCCCATTGTTAAGAGTTAATTATTTATAATTTAAAATTATAATATTAGTTAATTATAACTAGTTTAAAATAATGTATTAATAGTTTTGAAAAGTAATAAAAATGTAAAAACATTGTAAATAAAAAAGAGAGACTTCTGTAAATTGATCTAAGCTGGATTAACGATCAGCAGGACGAACGCTCGTTAATTTTCTTCAGACAGTTCAATCTAGATAATGAGCCGATCTCTACCGGACTCAATTAAACGACTCGTCAGATCGGACAGCTGTGGTAAATCAGAAGCGGTCCATCAGAACAGAACCCCGGGTGGGTTTAGTCCAATAATTCCTACTCTAGCTAATCAGATGAACCTTGTGTTACTGCTCTTATTTTATGTGGTTTCATCCACGCTAGTGATCTGAAATGATGAATGATACCATTTTGTGTAGTGGAGTTATGTTTTATTGTCTAAACACTCCACACATCGTCTAGTGTAGAACAAAAAACAAAGATACAAGCTCTAGTTTGTTTTTTGTAACCAGTAAAATGGTTCCATCTGGTCACTGGGATCTTTATCACCATCATTCTCCACCTTTCAGTTTTATTTCACCACATATTTTCTTTATTATCTATGTTTTTAGAATCAGCCTGTGCTATAAGCTCCAGTTACTAGAGCGGTTACTAGCAGGATGAGTTGTTCTGCCCGGCAACCAAGCTCTGATTGGTCAGCGTTTTGTCAGTTACTGAATTAATAGAAATTCAAAGAACATAATAATAATAATAATAATAATAATAATAATAAAACAAAAATATGCTAATAATAATAATAATAATAATATGGTATTAATAAGAGTAATAATAATAATATGTTAATAATATTATTATAATTTTGGATCACCCTAAAAGAGGCGCAAACAGACCTGAATTAATAAAAATTAATAAAACATGGTAATAATAATATTAAATAATTAAATATTAAATCATATTTAATTTAAAAATGTTCTTCTTATTATTAATAATAATTTAAAAATATTAATATTAATACAAGAATATGTTAATAATAATGTGTTATTAATAAAAATAAATTAATGTAGTTTATTTTAATAATTTTTTTTTATTTTTTATTTTGCATCGCAGGATCGCCTTAAAAGGCCCAAACAGACCTGAGCTTTGATCGGGACTTCTCCACTTTCGGTATTTACGAACGATGTTTTGTCCGAAACAGAAAACTTTTCTGGTTACACAGAAGGAGTTTTTGTCTGAACTGAAGTGTCTTTGTGGCTAAACACTAATGCTACAGGCCATGTCGTTTCAGAAGGTGAGAAGACCTCGTTCCGTTTTCATCTCCTCCATCTATGGTTTAAATTCTTATGTCCGGAGCAGATGGAGCGCATTTCAGCCTGTAGGAACGTCCCAGCGCAGCCAGCGCGGCACGCTAACGGACACAGGCGGCCTGTCAAACACACCTTGTTTGAATTTCAGGCCCTCTGCGGTGTTTTGGATGCCCTGTCAGGAGGGAAACGAGTTCTGGTAAACACTCGGCGTGCCAGGAACACCTGGTACTTCAGAACGATCGGTCCCAGTTTGGATAACGCTCGACTCCATTAGCAACGTAAAAAAACAAGGTCAAGTGAAACGACTAGGGGGGCATGAAAGAAAGCGTTCTTTAAATCTTCTTTCTTTTTATTATATTGTTTTATATCATTTTTGGTAATGCTGTATCCTTCTGTCCCCTGCTCTACGTTTTTGGCTGCTTTCGTTGTTTTATTTCCCAACTCTTTCCATTCTTATTAACCCCATTTGTACTGACTTCTGCTTTTTTACTTTTTATTACTCGCTTATATTTTCATGTTTTTTTTACATAAATTACTTTTTTCCTTGCTTGGGTACAATCTTTATTTTTATTTACCGTGCTTCTATCTCTTTTCTTTTGTTCCCTGCTATTCGGCTGCATTTGAACTTGGATTTCTTGCTTGTTAACTCGTTTTTTTTTGTCTTTTATAGCGTTTTTATCTTCTACGTGTTAAAAAACGCAAGTAATGAGAAAAATCCGATTGATTTTTTACTCTGCTAGAGGAAATATTTCAGTACATAACGCCTTAAAATAAATAAAACGCTGGTCAGAAAGTTTCAGAAACTTTTAAGATTAAGACTCACCATCAAAGTTTTTCTAAAAGAGCTGGGTTTTTTGGTTTTGAGCTCTGTTTTTACGGTGATGTTTCTCTGTTTTTGGCTGCTTTTATTGAAACTTTCCCTGTTTTTGGCTGCTTTTATAGGAACCTTTCCCTGTTTTTGGCTGCTTTTACACATAAAGCCTTAAACACGCTGGTCAGAAAGTTTCAGAAACTTTTAAGACTCACCTTCAAAGTTTTCCTAAAAGAGCCAGGTTTTTTGATTTCAAGCTGTTTTTACGGTGATGTTTCTCTGTTTTTGGCTGCTTTTATAGAAACTTTCTCTGTTTTTGTCTGTTTTTATAGGAACCTTCCCCTGTTTAAAGCCTTTAAAACACTGGTCAGAAAGTTTCCGAAACTTTTAAGATTTAGACTCACCTTCAAAGTTTTCCTAAAAGAGCCGTTTTTGTGGTTTTTAGCTCTGGGTCGACGTTACGCTAATGAAGTAGAACAAACTCTCCGTTTGCAACAGTTTGAGAAAAGAAAAGAGTTTGTGTGTAAATGTGAGTTTTTGGTGTGTGTGTGTGTGTGTGTGTGTGGATCAGTCCCCGCTCTGCGCCCCATCCAAGAGCCCTGATTGCATTATAAATCATAAACATATCGTCCATATTTCATACGGCGTTGAAAAGCGACTCCAAACAGCTCAGCGCTCGGGGGAAAAAGCACACGGGTCTGAATCGAGACGGCCTTTGGCTCGGCTCGGCTCGGCTCGTTTTTAATCTACGGTCATTCCAACGCAGCTGGAAGAAAGCGGATCCAAACGCGGCTCTCTGAGCCCTTACTGAATTTCACGCTCGGCGTTTCCCGAATGCATCGCTCAGAGGAGCCTAACAGGAGGCAGGTCAGGAGGAAAGCAAAGCAAAGTGCAGATCCATGTGGTTTCAGTTTGAGATCTGCAGGAGATCCTGTGTTTGTTTGGACGACGATTGCGTTGTTGTGCGTGTTTTTTTTCTTTTCTTTTTTTCGGCTGGATCCATTTCCCAGAAAATGGAGCGGGCCGGATGGATGTGAGCGCGCTTGTATGCGTTTGTTTACTTGTAAAGCTTATAGTGAACAAGCTGCTAGCGAGGGGTGTCCACATTCAGCCCCGAGTTTTTGGAGACAGGAAAAAAAAACTGTATGAAACAAATAAGGGCCTCTCGGGGCCCCCGAAAGGACGAGCTACTTAGGAAAAGTTGCTTATTGCCTTTTCGTGGGTTTTGACTGCTTGTTCTTTCTGTTTATTGTCGTCTTTTTTCTGCTGTTATTCCACATTTCCTTGACGTTTTCCTGATGACTTTTTGTACTTCTGGTAACTGATGGTGTCGGTTTGGACTGTTTTTCTTCATCACTTTTCTCTTCTATGGGTTTTTTTCTTGTCAGCTGCTGTTTCTGATATTAAATTGTTTATCTTTGCCTTTATTAAATCGCCTTCCTTTACTTTTTTTTACTTGTTTTCTCCTTTTTTTTGGCTGCTATGGGAGCTTTTCTCCATTTTGACAGCTTAAACGGGAACTTCTCTGTTTTTGGCTGCTTTTACGGGAACTTTTATCTGTTTTTGGCTGCTGTTATGGGAGCTTTTCTCCATTTTGGTAGCATTAACAGGAACTTTTCTGTTTTTAACTGCTTTTATAGGAACCTTCTCTGTTTTTGGCTGCTTTTATGGGAACTTTTATCTGTTTTTGACTGCTGTTATGGGAACCTTCCTGTTTTTGGCTGCTGTTATGGGAACCTTTCCCCATTTTGGCAGCCTAAATTTAAAATTTTCTGTTTTTGGCTGCTTTAACAGGAACATTTCTGTTTTTGGCTGCTTTTATGGGAACCTTTCTCTGTTTTTGGCTGCTTTTATGAGAACTTTTTAATGTTTTTGGCTGCTGTTACAGGAACTTTTCTCTGTTTTTGGCTGCTTTTATAGGAACCTTTCTCTGTTTTTGGCTGCTTTTATAGGAACTTTTAAAAGAGCCGGCTTTGGTGTCGAGCTCTGTTTTTACGGTGATGTTTCTCTGTTTTTGGCTGCTTTTATTTTGGGGGTGCAGATGCCTAAAACTGCTCTTCTCTTTACTCTCTTTCTCTTTTCTGACAGCTGTCTCACTGTTAGTTTTGTTAGTTTTGTTTTTTTACACCTCACAGTGTGCATAAGAACGAGATTTCCTTGCACTGGCTCAGAGTGAATCGTAAGAAACAGCAGCAGTAATGCAAGTAGTGCAAAGTAATAATTAATATTAATATGTACGTACAGCTCAGATCAATACATTTTAAACATGTATGTTGTACAAACGAGTGTCTTTCTCACTGTGGCATTTCATAATCTATTAAATAAAACATTTTTATTAAAAAGAAGGAAAGAACCTGAGAGTCTTCCATGGCTGTAGCACTTTTCCAGCATATAGTAAGGTCCAAAAACGTGAAAGAAAGCGCTTTGTTATGCATATGCTTCAGAGTTAATGATCAGGTATTGGGTGTCTACAGCTTTTGGACCAAACAGTGTCAATTCCAGAGCGTTTCCAGCCCAAAAAGGGTGGAGGTGCAGGTGATTAGACTGATGAAGAATCAGCACTACTGACTGTTCCTATTTTTTAAAAGCACAAGACCCAGATATTCGTCTTGGTTACAGCATGGGTGCTCGATATCTCAGGGGTCACTTAGCAATGGAAACAATGTGGGATCATGGGTTATTAAACGTCCCGTGCTGCAGCGCATTATTAGTGGTGGTCTGGTCAGAATTCACATTCCAGGCTCCCTTTAACACACACACACACACACACACACTGGCTCTGTCTGTTTTGCATTAGGACAGTTACCTTACTCTGAGTTTGGGCAGGAAGCGCCCCTTTCAGACATGGCTGTGGCAGACAGGCGTCTTGCGTAATTGTCTTCTGTAATTTAGTGGCCTTATTGGATTTCACGGCCCACCGTGGCCCTTGCGACTTAACGTCAGAACTTCGTCCCGCTGGATTTCAGGCACGTTCCCTTCCTGGCTGGACGTTCAGAGACAAAACAGAGTGGCGCAGAGAGCACCGGGAACCAGATTCCCACAAATAAAGGCTGTCGGCGTGGCCCAGGCATGACCTCCGTGTACGAACCATAAGGGAGGTGCAGAACAGGCCTGCCGGGAGGCGCTGTAATCGCATTAACCCCCAACCTTGGCTAAAACAGCACCTCATTTGTCTGCCCGGTGCCCAGTCCTGCTGACTGACAAGCTCTTCTGCTCACGGCTTTCGTAGGGAACGGCCAAGGTCGAGGCATGAACCGACACTGACTCTCAAGCAAACGTGGCTGTTCCTCAAAACGTAACGTCACCGGGCTTCTAATTAAGGGACCAAAACAGCATGTGCTCACAATTATTTACTTCTTGCCACTGTCGCCCCAGACTTGCTCAGCCAGGGTTCTGTGTTTTGAGACAATGCACCGTTATAAAAAAGAGCTACCGAAATACATTTGCATTTGACACATCAACTAGTATTGTTTTACCCTGCTTTTACACCAATGGTTCTGTTTTTTTCTACTTTTATCATAACTTTTCTCTGCTTTTAGCTGCATTTTTTGTAATTTTTCTCTGTTTTCAGCTGCTTTTTTGGTAACTTTTCTTTGGTTTTAGCAGCTTTTTTGTAGATTTTCTGTTTTTAGCTGCATTTTTTGTAACTTTTCTTTGGTTTTATCAGCTTTTTCTTGTAGCTTTTTTCTGTTTTTTTAGCTGCTTTTTTGTAACTTGTATCTGTTTTTAGCTGCTTTTTTGTAACTTGTATCTGTTTTTAGCTGCTTTTTTGTAACTTGTATCTATTTTTAGCTGCTTTTTGTAACTTCTCTGTTTTTAGCTGCATTTTTTTGTAACTTTTCTTTTTTTTAGCTGCTTTATTGTAACATTTTTTTGGTTTTATCAGCTTTTTCTTGTAGCTTTTTCTGTTTTTTTTAGCTGCTTTTTTGTAGCTTTTCTTTGGTTTTATCAGTTTTTTCTTGTAGCTTTTTTTGGGGTTTTTTTAGCTGCTTTTTTGTAGCTTTTATCTGTTTTTAGCTGCTTTTTTATTTTTCTTTGGTTTTAGCAGATTTTTTGGTAGCTTTTTCTAATTTTATCTGCTTTTTTGTAGCTTTTTTCTTTTTTTAGCTTCTTTTTTGTTGCATTTCTCTTTTTTAGCTTCTTTTTTGTAACTTCTCTGTTTTTAGCTGCTTTTTTGTCTCTTTTCTCTGTTTTTAGCTGCTTTTTTGTTGCTTTTCTCTTTTTTTAGCTGCTTTTTTGTAACTTTTCTCTGTTTTTAGCTGCGTTTATCATAACCTTTCTCTGTTTTTGGCTGCTTTTATGGTATTTTTCTCAGTTTTTGGTTGGTTTTAAGCCGATGTTTTAGTTTTTGGATGCTTTTACAGCAGTGTGTTTCTGTTTTTGGCTACTTTTACATAAATGTCTCTGTTTTTGCCTGCTTTTATGGTGCTGGTTTGAAAGTACAAATACCTAAATTCGTTTACCCTGTGGGTCCTGCAGCTCTGGATTTACAGAATCCCTCATAAAGATAAGGTCGTTACTGGAGATCTGCACGTTTGTCCGCTCTTCCTTCAGACTGACATTTTTTGGGGTCCCTCAGAAAGCGAACCGTAGTGCATATCTGGATTGTTGTTGGCCACTGGTCCTGCAGAGGAACTATTTCCCCACAGAAAGGGGGGAATCCAAATGTGGGCTGTGTCCAAAACCACATGTATGCACTAAACCTTGTGTCGAAACAGTTGCACCACCATTGACTGTTTACTAATCTGGTACACTCTGAAGGTACACAAATTGGGACGAGGCCAGAGAGAACATCCAAAAAAAAAGGAGCCAAGCCGAGGCTCCCAGCCGTGATCAGTTTCTCTGGCACTTTTTAAAATCTTCCTCTGCTCAGTCATCAGGAGTAAAAAAGGACGTCACGCCTGTGAAAGTTCAGCTCGCTAGCGGAGCGAGGCCGGTTCAAACGCGGGACAGTGGGACAGGAAGACCGCCAGATGGACCAGGTTCTGACTTGCCTACATTTCTGGACTCTCTGCTATGCCTCGGGTGCCAGCGCGCCAAGGGGCCTGGCACGGCCGAGACTCTATTTCAAGGGCGCGCCACTCTGAGGGCTGAGAGAAATCAGATGGACCTGGTCACATGGCTCAGATTAAGCCATTTTGTTGCAGAAAGAGGAGCAGGGCCAAGATCCAGCAACACTCCACCAACTGTTCCAGTTCCTAATGAGCTTTATGGAGGCTGGTGACATACAGTACCTCTGTGTGACTTTTTCTCTCCGTGTTTTTGTTTGGTCTGTAATAATAAAGACGTGATTAAGTGGTCTTGGGGAAAGGTTTGGCTACGTCCGATCGACCTAACCTGTTCAGAGATCATTTTACGCACCATTAACGAGTTTAACGAGTTCCCACAAGCTCCAGAGGATCTGCTAAGATATTTACACGCACCGTATCCTCCACCAATATGTTATCAAATATAAACTGACCTGATCAGGCAGGTAGAATCTCCACAACGTCAGCAGAAACTCATCTCTCTGTTCTGCCACCCAGGAGCTCGTCCCGTTTCTTGTTAAATCTCCTGTAGCTCTTCCCATGGGCCCAGTCCGACCCTTGCAACTGATTCACAGCGGGTCTCAGGGTGAAGTTGGACTCTAATTTAACGTTAATTATAAACTAATTTAATTCAATTTTATTTTATTTAATTAAATAATTTCTAGCACTGTTTACAATAGGTATTGTCACAAAGCAGCTTTACATTGATACATGAACAATTGTCACAAACTGGATTCTATCGTCCCTAATGAGCAAGCCAAAATAGTGACAGTGGCAAGGAAAAACTCCATGAGATTGAGAGGAAGAAACCTTCAGAGGAACCAGATTCAGAAGGGAAACCCATCCTTATTTGGGTAATAAACATCATTAACATAATACATTAATTGTTTTAAATAAAACGTATACAGTCGATTCCGGTTAATAGGACCACCGGTTAATGGGACCAAATCCTAAAGTACAGAAACAAATCCTATTATA
>JAUZSU010036922.1:0-10234 GCA_034780255.1 Parotocinclus maculicauda
TACCGTGGCTCTTGATACATCACAAACCTCCCACACTAAAATGACAGGTGTTTCAGTTTCATTGTCTAACCCCTGTACTGTCTCACACTGGGACACTTTAGAGACAACAGTTGTCCAAACGCATGTCTTTGGATTGTGGGAGGAAACTGGAGTACCTGGGGGAAACCCAAACAGATTCAGGGCAAAATGCAAACTGTTATCAAGTCAGGGTTCTCTGATATGTGATGGAACAGTTGCCTGGTTAATGAATGAATGGATGAATGAATAAAATATTACAGATGCGCTGATGGTCAATCTTGTTTTCTTCCTCCCTTAGGACTGCGAGGCATTTGAGAAGTGCTGTTTAAATGTATGCGGGAGTAAAAGCTGCGTGGCCGCCCGTTACATGGATGCAAAAGGGAATAAAAGGCCGATGGGAATGCCGAAAGAGGCCACTTGTGAGAAGTTCATGTGTAACCAGCAGGGTTCAGAGTGTGACATCTGGGATGGGCAGCCAGTGTGCAAGTGCCGTGACCGCTGTGAGCGCGAGCCTCGATTCACCTGCGCATCAGATGGAATGACCTACTACAACAAGTGCTATATGGACGCAGAGGCCTGCTCCAAGGGAGTCACCCTTACCGAGGTCACTTGCCGCTTCCATTTAATGTGGCCGAATACCAGCCCTTTGCCTGAGGAGACGACGATGAACCCTACCACTGTTCAACTAGAAACAACCCCTATGGACATCCAGGCTCCCATAATGATCAGTAATGTAGCACACAACTTTGTGTTTGTGGGTGAAACAACAAGCTTCGTGTGCGAAGTCGCTGGCAAGCCCAAACCAGAGGTCACCTGGGAGAAACAGCTGGAAGGAAAAGAGAACACGGTCATGCGGCCCAATTTTGTACAAGGTAATATTGTGGTAACTAACGTCGCCCAGCTTGTCATCTACAATGCCCAGCTCCAGGATAGTGGCATCTACACCTGCACGGCCAAAAACTTGGGTGGATCTGTACAGGCCCACTACCTGCTGTCCGTCGTCAATAAAGATCAGGAAGGTAGTGATAATGGAGTAAACTCAACCCGTCTGCCTCCGGAGGAATGCCTAAAGGCACCCGATATGGGTGACTGTGGGGAAGAGAGCATCAGTTGGTACTATGAAGCCAAACGGAACAACTGCTACACCTTTACTTACAGCCAGTGCAACAAGAACAGAAATCACTTCGACACCTACAAGGCATGCATGTTGTCCTGTGGAGCCGAGCTGGCTGCCCCGTGCTCACTACCGACCTTCCAGGGACCCTGCAAAGCCTATGAGCCACGCTGGGCCTACAACCATGTCCTCAAGCAATGCCAGTCCTTTGTCTATGGTGGTTGCGGTGGCAACGAGAACAACTTTGTCAGCAAGGACGCCTGCGAGGACATGTGCCCCTTTCCAAAGAACCACAACTGCAAGCTGTGCAAACCCAAACAAAAGATGGTCACCAGCTTCTGCAAAAGTGACTTTGTAATCTTGGGGCGTATCACAGAGCTGACAGAGGACCAGGATTCGGGCCATGCTCTTATTACGGTAGACGAGATCCTGAAGGATGAGAAGATGGGTCTAAAATTTTTTGGCCAAGAACCTTTGGAGGTAACACTACTCAGCATGGACTGGAACTGTCCATGTCCAAACATCACCAGTGCTGAGGGTCAGCTGATTATCATGGGCGAGGTTCACAACGGGATGGCTGTGCTGCAGCCTGAAAGTTTTGTGGGCGGTTCCAGTAGCCGTCGTGTACGCAAGCTACGTGAACTTATCACCAAAAAAGCGTGCGCCGTTCTTAGGGAGTCTGGCAACACACAGTAATTGGAAGCTCAGAGTGAAACAAAGACTCAAGCTTTGGACTCAAGGCAAAATAAGGCTTATACTAGAAGTGAGATTGAACCACTGACCTTATTTTTGATGTTTATGACATTATGCTACATTTTGTATACATACATTACATACAACTGTTTGAAGAAATATCTATTTACATGTACAGGATCTGACAAAAGACACCTCTCTCATTTCGGTAACGATTTTATTATATATTTTCATGGGACAACACTGAGGATATGACACTTTGATACAATGTAAAGTAGTCAGTCTACAGCTTGTATAACAATCTAAATTTGCTGTGTCCTCAAAATAACAACACACAACCATTAATTTTTAAACCCCTGGCAACAAAAGTGAGTACACCCCTAAGTGAAAATGGACAAATTGTGCCCAATTAGCCATTTTTCCTCCCCTGTATCATGTGACCCATTAGTGTTACAAGGTCTCAGGTGTAACTGGGACTGGTGTGGCATAGTGGTTAAGGCACTGGACTCTGGACCTGATGGTTTAGGGTTAAAATCCCACCTCTGACAAGCTGCCACAGTTGGGTTCTTAAGCAAGGCCCTTAACCCACCATTGCTTGGACTGTAAGACTTGTAAGTCGCTCTGGATAAGGGCGTCTGCTAAATATCATAAATGTAAATATCGTAAATGTAAATGGGGAGCGGGTGTGTTAAATTTGGTGTTATGGCTCTCACACTCTCTCATACCGGTCACTGGAAGTTCAACATAGTAAAGAACTTTCTGAGGGTCTGAAAAGATTGTTGCTTTACTTAAGGATGGCCTAGGCTATTAGAAGATTGATAACACTCTGAAAGTGAGCTGCAGCACAGTGGCCAAGGCCATACAGCGATTTGACAGGACAGGTTTCATTTAGAAAAGGTACTGCCAGTGGTTTAGTGGTTTAGACATTAATGGTTGTGTGTTGTTATTTTGAGGACACAGCAAACTTAGATTTTTATACAAGCTATAGACTGACTACTTGACCTTGTATCAAATGCTGTCCCATGAAAAAACAATGAAATAGTTACAAAAATGTGAGGGGTGAACTCACTTTTGTGAGATGTTGTATGCACTGTATTCTAAATGTAGCTCGTCAAGCACTTATTTTGTAAAAAATAAAATAAAATAAACAAATCCCTTTTAATACATATTGATTTACTTTTAAATTCAAGCTATACTGGCAAACTTAACTATAAGTAATGTTTAACAACTGTCCGATTAATGTTTGTTCACGTTAATGACCAAGGAATTAAAAATGATTATAATTATTTTTGGACATTGTAGCCATAAATGGCTGGTCATCTCAACAGCCAATCACCACTGCGGATCCATGAACAGAGGCAGGAGTTTAAGATTCAAAATCCATCATTCATGTGTTCGTTTGGTTTTTCTTTTGTGTGTGTGTGTATAACTGGCTGTGTGCTCGCTTTGGCACTTGGACTAGAGACTGTTCTAACTCGGTCGATGTGTTTGGAGACGTACAAGTTACTCATGGTTGTGTTTATGAATTTCAGTTACTTATTTGTAACAAGCTGTAAATGGTGTTCGTAAATGTATGTGCCTGTCCTACTATAAGTAGTACTCCATTGTTTGTCTCTTCACTACCTGCATGTTCCCTCTAACCTATACAAACTGGTTCACGTTCACTCACAGAGTCATCTGGCTGTTTCATCTGGCTGATCTTCCATGTTGCTCGTACTGTATATCTATGTATTTTTGGTTTCTGTCAAACAAAAGTGTCAGGTCCATCTTCAAGTGTTTCTCAAAGTCAGGGTCATAACAGCACAGTACTGTGTTTTCTATAATTATAATAAATACAATAATGGCATTAGGGATGCTGGGTAGCTGGTAGCGTTTCACTCATGTTCTCTCAGTGGTATCTTTGATGCACTTTTGTATTGTTTGCTTGCAGTTGTCTTTTGAAAATACCCTTTATAGTTACATTACAGTAGCATAAAATGTGACTATGGCAAGGTCTGGTCAACTGGTCGACGTACCGTTTCACAGAATGTAATGTGGTGGTAAATGGTAAATATGTTAATAAAATGGCTAGAATTTGTAACTTCTATATGGGAATCACATGGTCATTACCATATCAGTTTAAATGGCATGACCAGGTATGAATATGGTGTTTTACATGGAATGGCCATTTTACATGACTGTTAGTAACTACTTCTAGTAACTTCCTATAAATAGACTATTAATATAACTTTTAATGATCAGAATTAATCATGGTCTATGATTGCTTCCATATGTAAATGTAAAAACAGACCTGAAGAAAAAGATGATTAAAAAATGTATTCCTCTGACGCATGTTACATTTCTTCACTGAGTCACACGGAGCGATCCAAACATTAATTGTTAAGCTGCATGTTTTTTGGAAGGGATCAATTTATGTTGGACCATTTTATGGGGGATCAGTTTGTTCCCTTCTAATTCCTCCATTGTAGGCCAGCATTGGCCCTTGTACTTGAGCAATTCACATTCCAGCTGTATGATGGTGGGGGTGAGGGGGAGTTCTCAGGGGACACGGGGGGCAGTCTGTTCTATGTGTTTTGTCTGGGTCTGGGGTTCTCTCCTCTCCCGCTGACCTTTCATGTAAGCGCCTGGGCTCTGTTGGCTGAGCACCCCGCTGCCTGACCCTCTCATCTTCTCAGCCCGACTCCAGCCCTGCCGTGACACAGGAATGGTGGGGAACCTGCTACACACACACACACACACACACAAACACAGGCACACACACATACACTGCATTCAGGCTTCAAGGCAGTGCTTTGAACTCCTGACTTGAGTTGGATGGAAGAGCGAGGGCCAGTACATACTTATTTTCCCCTGGGTGGGCCTCTGATGTCAGCTCCCTCAAGATGTCCAATGAGGCCCCGATCCATGACCTTGTAAGAGGCTAATAGAAAGGAGGGGAAAAGAGAAAGGGGGTGAGAGGAACAAAGAGTTAGGGAGTTTATTAAAGCTGTTGACAAGTGTCAAGTACAGCAGCCAGGCTCAAGTTCATTTGCCGCTCCAAGCTCTTGTCAATAAAGAGAACTATCCACTTTCACATACCGGTACTCTGAACGCTAAAAGGGAATTCAATACAACACAATAAACTTTAGGTTTTAAGTTCATAAATGCAGGTTTTTGTACATTTTGGCATGAACTATCTTACATAGTCAAAGGTTTGTAGACACCCCTTCTAATGACATAGCTCTGATTTTCAGGAGCACTCATGTTGTAACAAATTCATAATATAAAACTTCAAGTTCTGGATAGGCTTGCTCAATTTGGGATTGGCCTTTTAAGATAATATAATATAGTAAAATTCACTATATAAATGACTTTGATGGATACATTTCTCCACAGAAAAACAGTGGGAGGAGAATATGTTGTACTAACATGACACTCCCATCTAACAAGTCGGTTCATCAGCTTGCCTTGCTGTCTGTGCTTAAAGCTCATAGACAATTGGTTTCCCAACTTTGATCAAGACCTTGGCTGGCTTGAACTGGTCCGTAATCTCAACTCCATCAAACACGTTGAAAAAAGACACTGGAATGCCAAGATTGTATTAAGCCTTAATTTCAGAAGCTGACCTCACAGCCGTGTTCCAAAATCCGACGGAAAGCCCTCTTAGAAGAATTACTGTTGCAACAGCAAATTGTGGGCAAACTCCACTCTAATACTGTAATGTTTTGGACGTAATTTATTTTATGGAGTATGTGTGGTGTTATTCAAATACTGTATTTAAGTGATTAAACTAATTGATAAACATATTCATATACATCTCTGTAAGTGAATGAGAGAAACGTGTGACCCTCTAGGCATGGCAGTGGTGAAATTAGAGTCAGGTCGGAGTCAGTCAGGCACCCTGTTGCAATTATAGGAGAAGGAATTGATCAAAGGTTCATTTTAATCATGGCATGGACAAGGAGGTTTCTGTGGACCTCTGAAAAAAGCTATCTAGAAAAATCCAAGACCATTTTCAGTGGTCAACCAACAAAGATCAATCAAAAAGCAAGGTGTGTAACATAACCCAATGTAACATCCAAGCAACTAAAGGTCTTTCTCACATTGGATAATGTTAATGTTTATGAGTCCACCATCAAGAGAACACCGAACAACTATTGTGTGCATGGCAGGGTTGCAAGGAAAAAGAAAGTGATCTCCAAAAAGAGCACTTCTGCCGGTCTGGTTATGTCTGGTGGAAGGATGAGATCAAAAGAACTTTTAGATTTAAAAGAGAAGCATTACATCCAGATCAAGAAAACATTTCAGGTTAAGAACTTGTCCCATATGTGAAATGTGGTGGTGATATCATGTCTTGGGACTGTTTTGTTGCATCTGGGCCAGGAGGATAATTTATAACAGCAAATTCTAAATTGGAAAAATGTCATGATATCTGTCTGTGAACTGAACCTCAAGGGAACATGGTTCATTCAGCAAGACCCTGAGCACACAAGTTGTTCTATTAAAGAGTGGTTAAAAAAGGATAAAGTTGTTATTTTGGAATGTCCAAGTCAGAGTCCTGACCTGGATCCAATAAAGATGTTGTGAAAGGATCTGAAGCGGATTTTATGGGAGGAAACCTAACAACACCCCAGATCTGAAGCTCTTCTTTATGGAGGAATGCTTTGAGCAGATGTAACACAAAGTCCAGTTCAAGATGTTCTGGATCCACTCAACCAAATATGTGAGGTGAGCTTTTTAAGTCCGTGCCAACTCTAAATAACAAAGTTCAAAGCTAATGTCTCAAGCATCAATGCATTTGCAAACATAATTGTTTGTTCCATGCTGAGGTTCATCGTTTATCATTAGCAAATCAGCAACATGTAATTTAAGTAAAGGTGCCAAGACTATTATGTAAGACTATGGCTTCTAGTTTTATTCCCAAAATAATAAATGTACTGCAGAATCATGAAGTGGCCAAATTACCATCAATTTTTTGCATAGTAGAACCATGAACATTGTGGTCAAACTGTAAAAGTTTACATAAAACTGTCAAGCACTTTTCAGTGTTTCTATTAAATTCTACAGTACATTTTTCCTGGGTTCCTTTTTAAGGTTTGCGCCACATTAGTCACTAACTTAAAACAAAGAACCCCATTTGCATTAAAAAAATTTTTAGAATTTCTGAGACAATCAGTGTTGTGATGCTAAATTTGTCCACTTGTGTTTTAAAACAATATTATTTTTAATTATTAGTAAATATTTGTGCTATTCATGACCAGTATGGTATATAATGGTATATAATGGTGTATATATATACACAATATATGCTAAATGCTAGACTAGATGATAAACTAGCCTCACTTAACCTAGACAAATGAACCCAAGGGTTACCTTAACATTAGCCAGGATGAGCTTTAAGCTAATTTAAAAATTTGTTATAATTTCACTTAGTTTGATTGATTATTTAGTTAAATGTTATTGAATGGCAAATAGACTGTATGAGTTAGTGATTCTAAACAGCTCAGCTATCCTTTAGCAAAAGTGCAGGCACTATGTTGCAAAAGTATCTTTACCTGTAATCCTAAATATCACTTTTTACTCCACATTTTATGAATATATTGTAACGCCCAGGAAAAATGGACTGTGAAATTTGATAGTAAAACTGGAATCTGCTTGAGTGTGTATGTGTGTGTGTGTGTGTGTGTGTGTGTGTGTGTGTGTTGCCGGACATAAATATGTTTGCACACAAACATACATCATTTGTGACCAAATAGAAATGGTCTGCTTAAAGATTCATTTTACTTTCACAAGGAGTGAAATTCGACATGGAAGTTGTTTTGTTCCACTAGAGGGCACCATACCACTGTTTTTGTATTCCAGGCTAAGGCCTGTTATATCAGCATTATCTTTAAATGACCTGAAAGTCCTTATGTGATATTTTACTTTCAGGTTCTCTTTACCGATTCTAATTCTGACTTTTGAGTTTATATTGTACAAAACTATTATAGAGACACAAAAATTGCATGTGCACAAAATGTACATGAACAATGTGCTACTTTATATATATGTAAATGTGTATATTTTTGTAATTAAAGTGTATTGCAATTGTGAGGGACTGAGTAATTAAGGGTTCCACTCACCTTTTACACTTTGATAAAGTGACCTGACAAAGTGATTTGATTAGATTTTTGATTTGATTTGAATTGCCATGTGCAACAGCAATGTTAGTCATCATGTTAGTCATTTCTTGAAGGACATATCTTGTCACAAAAGGTCATCCTACATGCACAGCATGTTTAGGATCGACCCGGGGCTCAGTATGTGCTAGAGGTAAGCAGACCTGAGTTCCAGAACATTTAAACTGAGCTGCCCAAGCTGTGAGCTCAGTACACTGCATATCAAATGGGAAGCCATTTCAGCTTGATCACAGGGTTACTTCAGTATTTTAGTATTTTATTACGTAGAAAGTCTCTATTTATTTGAAAAGTCCAATCGAAATGCCAAAAAACCCAGAAAGCTCCACTTAGTTGGCATCATGGCTCCATTTTGGCACAGTGAAAAAAGTCAGATGACAAAAGCTGCACATTTAGCCCTTCTAAATAAAGATAAGTAAATTAATATTCAGCCACGTCAGGGGTAAGTCAGCACATATAGGTTCTATGTACAGTTCAGTATTAAACATTCCCCATGCCGTTACCACCTTCACCAGCCTGGACTGTTAACAACAGGGAGATTTTGTCCATGGAATCATGCTTCTGACCCTACCATCTCAGCCGAAATCAAAATTCATCAGGCCTAGCTATATTTATTTAGTCTTCAGCTGTCCAGTTTTGGTGTGTCTGTGCCCATTTCAACCTTATCTTTCTGTTTGTGTCTGATAAAACTGGAACCTGACAGAGTCCTTAGCTGTTGTATCCCAAAGTTTGATGAGTTATGTGCTTCTTTTCTACTCACAGTTGCGTTTTTGTCAGCTCAAACCAGCCTGACCATTCTCCATTGGCCTCGCTTGTTAAGAAGTTATTTTCACTTGCAGCACTGCCACACATTGGATGTTTTTTCCTTGTTGTTGCTATTGGACCATAGTGAGTAAACTCTGCATATTGGTGTGCATGAAAGTGCCATTAGATCCACAGTTTCCAGTTCCTGCAATTAGTACTAATGTGTCCACTTTGCTGTTTTTACCACCAGCTCTGGGACCTCATCATTAACAAATCATCACTTGATCAACCTAGATATTTTATAATAATAATATTTAAGGTCATTCCAAATCATTCAATGTTCAGTCCTTGAAGAAGTTAAATCTGATTTTCTGAACCGTTGCTTTCAGTCATTTTAGAATAAGGTTCTGCTCTGATTGTGGGACTTTGGGTTCCCATAATAATCAATATTTAGTAGTATATATTCTTCCCTCCATCTGCACCCTATGTCCAGTGCTTCTGGCTTCCACACAACCAGTTGGCAGCTGTTCTAGAAATTTCCAAATGCACTATTGTGTGTTTTTTAATCAGCTCACATTAGTTGATCCCAGAACACATCAGGTATATTAATACATTAATTACATGTAAGACATACATGTCTTATCCACTTAATCCTAGTCAGGGTCATGGGAAAGCCAGGAACAACCATAGACAGGGGGCCAATCCATCATAGGGCACACAGGGGGGATTTAACCGGGATCCTGGTGATCTCTGAGCTGTGAGGTAACTAATCACTGCACTACTGTGTCGCCCTGTCAGGCTTAAGAATTTATTTATAATATATATAAATATATATTATATAACAATTAATAATTCTATGGGACTGTGGTAGCCTAGTGGATAAGATACTGGACTATTGACCAGAAGGTTCAGGGTTCACACCCCACCTCTTCCAAGCTGCCACTGTTGGGTCCCTGAGCAAGACCCTTAACCCACAAATGCTTGGACTGTAAGACTGTATTAATTGCAATTCGCTCTGGGTAAGAGTTTCCGCTAAATTCTGTAAATGTATTTATTTGATTCCAGAATTGGCTCACAAAATTGTCATTTAGAAAATGGTCATAGCTTAAATGTGCACAAGACTGCACGCAGAGGGTTAATAATTAGGGAAAATTTTAATAGATAAATTCTTGTCTTGCATTTTGCATTTTGATGTGAATTGTGGCCATTAAAAGGCAAGTTTTATTTGATATGTCTGAAGCAAACTAACAATGATCCCCTACTTGTTCTGCCATTGTGAGCCTACATAAATATGGAGATGTCAAAATGCCTACAACCTGCCCCACACCTGCTCTCTGCTCTTTTAGGAGGCACGGCACATATGGGTGTTGAACTCTACGCCGTTGTTCAGTGACCTTCTCGGCCAGTGAGAGTCTGCAGGCTTGTCAAACCTGTGTCCCATAATTACTTATTGCTCATAGCAGTTGGGGGGAAATAGAAGGACACGGACAGCATAATAACTAGAGTGAAG
>JAUZSU010036933.1:0-10234 GCA_034780255.1 Parotocinclus maculicauda
GTTCACAGGTTATTATTTGAGATTTTTTGTAAACCTGTCTTAAAATGTAAGGGATACTGAACCTCGGTTGGGCTGGTTGGGCGGCTCGAAACGCACAGGGGAAAATTTCCCTTATTTTTAATTCCAAAACATGACAGGTATGGACCAGTCTACCAGTGCCCAAACACAGCATATGCTGGTCTTATACAGTGCTCACAAAAAAGTGGGAATATTTCATTATGGTATATTTTGTAATATTCCTTAATTTTTGTGAGCAGTATGATGCTAGTGCTGAGGGATTCATTTTATTAATTGTGTACAATAAGTGTTCTGCATTCTTAATTAATCACGTGTTGTTGTTTGTTTGTGGTTCCCTTTCTGTGTTTCTCCTTTCATAAACGTTTTTTTTTACAAAACCAAGCTTACAGAACCAAACCTATTTATTCTACCCACTAAAATGTTCACTTTTCTTGTGAATATTTGACTTTTTTTTAAAATTACTATTTAATGTGCTAGTGTACAGTACTGAATGCACTCCAATCCATAGAAACCACGCGAGGATACGTGAGAATTCTCGCGATATCTCAAAGACTTCGTTTAGTTTGGGTTTTAAGCAAAAACTAGCTTTATAACAGTTTTATAAATCGTATTCTTTTCAAATGTATAATTCTGACTCGAATATATATTTGTTATAATATCAAAAATAAATACCCTCATCCTCTGAGTTTGGAATAGCGGGATCGCAGGTTTAATACAGGTCCTAAATATCTCAAGAAACACTAATTAGTCCACTAAATAGGGAGCTTTGCGTTCTTAAAACTTTGTTTAAAAAGCCTAAAATGAAAACGCAGAACACTCCAGACAACATACAGTGTAGTTTGGTTTAAAAGCGCTTAAACAATGTACTCCAGAACGCTTAAAAGACATATTGGTGATTAAGAAGTAGGGCTTATGACTTTATTTGGGACACAGCTTGAATGGTAGGTTGTCGTTCCTGCCGTTCGCGTGATTGCTGTTGCTATGGAGATGTAAGTTGTAGTTGGTAAGCGGAGCAGTGAGAATCAGGACCCATATGGACTGCAATTATTACCGAAATTAACACTAATAAACACCGCAAACATCAGTGTTGGTAAGTGTTTAGGAATTTCTACTGAAATGTGAGAAGTGATAAATCGAAGGCGCCTTACTGTAGTGTTTCTAACGATGATGCTCGTGCTGATGATTCTTTTATTCCACCGCTGTTATTCTGTTTAGATAAATACTGAATTAAAACCTGCAGTACAAGTAGTACTGAATTATCTCCTTCAGTGTTTCATAATCGGTACTGAATTATACTCCCGTATCACTACTGAATTAATATCTGCAGGAGTCAACTGTTCAAGTGTACTGAATTAGCATTATCATCTGTCGTGTTTAACTCTTAGTACTGAATTATCAACTATAGTACATAACTCTTAGTACTGAATTGTCACCTGCAGCATTTAACTCTCAATACTACTCTCTAATCAACAACTCTTTCATTGCTGAATTGAACCCCTTTTCGTACTGCATTCATCTTTCAGTACTGTATGCAGTTCTTCACTCTGTCAATGCTGAATGAACACATTTCAGCACTTTCAGTACTGAACTTGACCCCAACCACTGAATTAACACCTGCAGGCTTTAACTCCTGGTACTGAATGATCAACTGATATAAAGTATTTAACTCTTAGCACCGAATCAACTGCAGTACTTAATTTTGAGTCCTGAATTATCACCTGCAGTTTGTAAATCTTAGTATTGAATTGGCTGAATGAACACATGCTGGATTTAGCTCTGTTAGTACTGATTTATCAGGATTGAACCTGCAGTTTGTAACTCTTTCACTACTGAATGAACCACTTTGACCACCTGTACTGCATTTGACCCTCACTACTGAATTAGCCTGTTTAGGATTTGTTCAGTCCTGAAATAAAACCTGCAGTGTTTAAATTCTAGTCAGGACATTTCACCTGAAGTGTTTAACTGAATAAACATGTGCAGGATTTAGCTAGGTTAATACTGAATTATCACCTGCAGTGTTTAACTCTCTCAATACTGAATGAACACTTGCTTCTGACCACTGCAAACGTATTTGACCGTTTGAGCCACCCAAACAAGTCGGGTTCTTTTTGAATCTTCAGAATCCTTATAACGTTTAGGGGTCTTTTTTCTTGCCACTGTCACCCCAGGCTTGTTCGTTTTGGTATTGGTCCTAGAGGAGAATCTAATACTGTAAAGCTGCTTTGAGAGAATTCATTGTAACAAGCGCTGTAGAAATAGATCTGGCCTGACTTGACTCGATAAAACACCTGCAGTTTTACCAAAGTCATTCTTTAATGCCTCGAAAACTACCCTTTTAGTCTAATACAAAATAGTTTGGACCCCCATGGTCCTACAGCATGTTGCTCTAAAAATTTACAGACAAAACATAGTGGGGAAAACATTTTAAACCCTTAAATATGAACTGTGGAAAGGTTAGAGCACTGCTCTAGATTAATCAGCTCTTCGGTTCTTTTCTTTTTTTTATTTCTCGTAATGAAGATGGAGTTACAACACCAGTGCATGTCGGTTTTTAAACAGTTATCCCTTTTTGTAAGGATGGAAACCAACCCTTTATGTGTTTTTTTTCCAAGATATGGAGCATTGTTTTTATTTGATCATTTCCTATATTTGTATTAAGGGCAGCATGGGGGCTAGCAGGTCCTGGCCCCTGGTCTGCATGTCCCCGTGTCTGTGTGGGTTTACTCCGGGTACTCAGGTTTCCTCCCATGTTTTTGTACCTTATCTGTTTATGTATTGCTTTAAATGCTTGTACCTTTTCTGGAGGCTGTATTAACTCCATCGTCCACCTGATGTGCGTTTCCCTTCCAGGTGAATGTTTATGAGCTCTGGCTGCTGTGAGACGGCAGAATGCAGTTTGTTCCACCTGTCAGCAAAAACAGAATCATTTACACATTCCCCAAGGTACGAAGCCTGAATCACCATCCACCATCACAGAGGGTTAAAAGGACGTCCATGGCTTTATTAATCACACCTTTACAAAACAGAGGAATCGATTCTGGTTTGAGAGCTTGTGTGTGTGTGTGGGTGTGTGGGTGTGTGTGAGTGTGTGTGTGGGTGTGTGTGCCCCGTTGATAAGGGTAATGATGAGTGTTTACGTTGAAACAGGTACAACAGACCCAGGATGTAATCTAACAGAGATTACGTCCTGCTGCTTCTTATTGGAAACCTGTGACTGTGCACAGAGGAACCTCAGAGCAGCCTGATTACAGAAACGCAGGATCACAGGATTTTATTTACGACATTATCTCATTTAGAGCAGTAAAACCATCAGTTCCTGCACAAACACACTCCTGCTACGGACGTCTCTTTTGGGCGTTTGGGGTTTCAAATGTTTGATGTTATTGAATTAATGAAAAGGATTGAAACAAAAAGGCTGAACGACTTAAAATAGTATAGTAAAGTATATACAATATATAATAGAAACTTAAATAAAATAGTATACACTTTAAAAAGCATTTGAAAAACATATCATATCATACTAAATCATTTTAAAACATATGGGAAAACAAACCAAAAGTCTAATTTTCCATGTGTAAAAGGTTCAGCCTCTTTCCAAATGATCCACTGATGTTCGATTTTAGGTTTCAGAACTTGTTCATTGTTCTTTAAAGATTCATTTTTAAATATGTGGATGATGTTTATTACACCATCCAATGCAGCTGTATTTTTTGAACACCAGAGGGTGCAATAATATATCACGCACATAGACTCATTTCTTTTTGCAGGACTAAATATTATTTTTGTTTAAACTGTTTTACATAAAAAGTACCCACTATTTAAATTTGTTATTCTTCAGGAATAAAAAAGGAATGTTTTCACTTAGTTCTTTAAGGTAAACCTACATTAGAACATTTTGTTTACAATTTTAAACCTCTGTTTGTAGTATTTTTTTAATTGCAGGCTACTGAAGCATTTGTGTTTAATCACAACAAAAGGCTCTTTGATTTGAGTTGGTTACATTTTAGAAATAAAAAGCCAAGTCTTTTATTATAAAAGTATTATTTTAAAAAATCGATCATGAACTTAGTAAGTATGGTGAATCGAATAGTGAGTAAAGTGTATCATTACACCCTACAAATATGTCATGCTGCTAAGGTGACCACCGATGGAGTGACCCGTAGCGCTTTGGGCGGGCATTGCATACAGGTTATACTGGCTGTGCCAGAGTGATGGGAGGTCAGTCAGGGGATCAACAGTTGGCTATACAACAGTGACCCCTGGTGACCTTGCAGTAGACTGCCGTCCTGAGTACAGTTACGTCTGCACCCCATGTTCTCTGGGTTAAAACGGGGAAAAACAAATGGCATTTTACTATGTGACCTACAGACATTCTGTCTAGTGTTTTTATTTTCCCCTAAATGACAGAGTGGCACATGGATTTATGGTGCCACCTCACAGTTCCAGATGCCTGGTTGAAGTCCTGGCCAGGCCACTGACTCTGTGGAGTTTACATATCCTCCCCATGTCTATGTGGGTTTCCTCTGGGTACCCCAGATGCAGGTTAACTGGCATCTATAAAGTTTCCAAGCATGAATGAGCATGTATGTGTGTCCTGGACCGGCATCTCTTCTAAGACTGGGACCCAGGTTGTGGAATTTGCCTGTTCGCCCCTTTTTAAGACGACCCTGAACCGGATTAATGTGACTAATGTTACACGATGATCCTGAGTTCAAGATTCCCCCCATCAGAGGCCAGTTGTTAAATCAAACATTTGTGATGTTTTTAATAGCATAAAGGTTGGGGGAGTGTTGGATTTATTTCTGAAAAATAAATCACAAATGGGCAACGGTTGTATTGGGGGGTGGGGGGGGGTGCTTGGGAAGGGGGGCGGAGGGCTTGTCGCTGTAGCTGTACACTGTAACTATGTAACTATGTGCTGCGTTGTGTTCATAACTTGTGTGTTGCAGTGTTACAATCCACAAGCCTGCCTGCAGATGAAAGACGACTGGAATGCTAAAGCTAAACTGGCTCTTACGGGCCGAGCTGCCAGGCAACAGGGGTAAGAGTCAGCATGGCTGATTGTGTTGATTTAAGGCACTGAATGTGTGTTTATTCTGGTGGGTGCAGCTGAGTAAAGACTGATAAATAAACTGAATATTTTAGACAAAACCTATTATTCTAGTGGTTCATCAAAGCCTGGAAAGCACTGTGACATCACAACTCCAGTGACTCCTACTTTGTTCCCCATTTTACACCTTCCCTCTTCGGAGTTTGCATGTTTACATGCAAGTTACAAGTCATTTAGCAGACGCCCTTATCCAGAGTGACTTACAATAAGTACAGTCTTACAATCCAAGCAATTTTGGCTTAAGGGCCTCAGGGACACAACTGTGATGGGATTTGAACCCTGGGCCTTCTGGGTCATAGTCCAGTACCTTAACCACTAGGCCACCACAATCATCCTGTCCTTATGTTTTCTCAGGTCACTCTGAAATCCTCCCACATTCAAAAGACATGCATTATGTTAGCAGTTCCTTCTGTATGGTTCCTGTGTGTGTGTGTGTGTGTGTGTGTGTGTGTGTGTGTGTGTGTGTGTGTGTGTGTGTGTTCATCTTACGACAGTATTGGGTCTGCATGCCAACCATCCAAAACATGTTTTGTTAAGAAATACAAATTTTGCTGCAGAATGTTTCCAATATCAAGACATTCTTAAAAGAAAACGGTTGATTTGAGCATCAGTTTATTTCAGTTTATTATCGTATCCTGATCTATTTTGTTCTTGTCATGGACAGTATGTTTTTCTGAGATTATTGAGGATCTCAAATACCAATTTTTATTTATAAATTTTTGATTATAAATCTGTTTACTAATTAAGGGCTAATGCGTGAATGTTGGCTTAACAGAATCTGTCACTGCTGATGCATTTCGTCTCTGATCACATGTATCGTGATAAATATTGTCTATCGTAAAATTATCTTTAAATATTGCGATCTAGTATTTTTACCCATATCGCCCACCCGTAACATGTAGCACCTCCTGCTGACCTTTTCAACCCCGGACAGGTTAAAGGTGTCGAAGGCGGTGGTGGTCGGAGACTTGAATGTAGGGAAGACCTGCTTAATTAACAGGTGCGTGAGAAATGAGCGTGTTAAGGATTTATTTGCTTTCTTTGTGATTATCTTATGTGTTCTGATTTGATGGAAATCGTTCCACCCCAGGTTCTGTAAAGACGCCTTTGATCGGGATTATAAGGCCACCATTGGGGTTGATTTTGAAATCGAGAGGTTTGAAATCGCAGGACTTCCCTTCTCTCTTCAGATGTGAGTGGAGCTTTTTTTCATAATGTACCACACATTTAAAACTCATCCATTTTTGGGTTGCAACAGGGGGCACACCTGAAATGCTTGAACACCACATACCCAACCCCTGAGACCAGAGGAAACTGAAACTCAGAAGCCCCCAACCAGTGTAGTTAATCAAGCTTAATCTTGGACCAGGGTAAAACCTGTAGAGGAATTGGCAACTCTGGAACAGTCCAGAACTGGTGCAGAACTCGTCGACTCAGTTTTGACAAGACAGAACTTGGGGGATGAGACTCCTCGCTTTGAGTTGCTCGTCAAGTTGCCGAGCCAGAACCAGGCTTTTAAATGGCTTTAAGTCTGTGTCCAAGGTTGCCAGATCCTCTGTCTCTGGGTTAAGTTCCAGTTTTGTCTGTTCATGTTCTATGGAGTAATTTGAGAGGAACAACCCCACATTGAGTTCCCTTGAAAACAGACGTTTTCTGGTCTGCATTTTCACAGCCAGTAGAAATGCTTAAGTGACATAACCTCTTATAACTCAAAATCCTGTTGTATTTTCACCTCGTCCACCACATATAGGCTCAGTAAAGCCTGAACTTTACAGTTGGTCAGGGTTTTTCCATTTTAGCACTTGCGTCTGGACCGATTACTATACTCTATGCCCTAACCAGTAGCTCTGCTCCTCCATCTTGACCAATCACTGCTTACTTACATTACTCTTGGTTCCTTTGACCTGAATAAAGACCCTCCCTTGTAGGAGAAGTAGGAGCTAGCAAGTCCTTATAAACGTCATTCTGAGAACTACAATCGTTCTGAGATCTTGCAGTTTGAACACCACAAAAGGGGACGCTCCTTCCAACAGTTCTAAGAACTTTGAAAAAGTTCCTCTGGTGCAAAAGTGCCTCAAATTTCATCTTGCCAGAGGGCTACGCAGAATTTTTTTGTAGGGTGAAAATGTGGGGTGGCACACACATTTTTTTTCTGTAAAAATTTTTTTTTCTATATTTGTCTATTATTGTAGTATATAGATTAGTATAGACTAATATGATACAGTTAACATTTTACATATGTTAGCGTGATTAATCGTTCTTTAAATAATTTCCGTTTTTCAAAAAGAAAAAAAAATTCAGTGAGTACATTAATTATAAGAAACAAATAATTAACTGAAAACACAAAAAAACAAATTAATAACATCACATAAAGCTTCCAATGATATGTGATACAGCTTTACTTAACTTTACTGCTGCTGTGTGTTTATATAAACAAATATACTATAAGTTATGTCCAAAAATGGGATTTTTAGGGAGGCCGTAGTCCCCCCGGCCCACCCTTGTCGTTGCCATTTAATCTTGATCCTTTGGTTAATGTGGGTTTTTTGGGTAAGAGCTCGAGAAGAATCGTGATTTATGATGATCCTGGGGAGCGGCTGAAGCAGAAGTGAATGTTCAATCATGGGAACGAAGACTGAACGGTTTAAAAGCTTTACAGATCGCACCGGCGCGGTAAACAAGGACCGAAAGAAACAGGGACGTGTCTGCGCTGGACATGAATAATGCAATTCCAGGCGACAACGTTAAGCGCTAATGGAGCCGTTGACTGAGAGAACAAAAAAGCATCGCCTGTCCCCGTAACCCGCCTGATCTCCGGGCGCTTTGATTTAGCACGGGCCAATAAATGAGCGGTTGGAACGCGAGTTGATCCGGCGATGTCGTTGCGTTTTGGGCGAGCGAGTTTTTCTCTGAAGTGACACGACATGAAGGGAGGAGAACGCTTATCAGAAATAATGCAGAGCCACTGGTGCATTTGAGCTTTTGGCAGCCTTTTGTGTGCAGCTAAGTAATGACTGCTCGCCCACCGCCTGGTTACAGCGCAGCTCAAACGCGGCTGAACCGAACCTGATTTACACTGACAGCGTTTCTGCACGAGCTCATCAAACCGGATTAAAAAGGGTTCCACTGAGCGGCATCGCTTCAACTTAACGGACAGAGCCTCAGCCACGAGAAAACAGCCAGGAAATGTGCGATGGGTTAAGGCGCGAGGGCCGTTTGAGTACAGCGACCAAGCTGATCCGTTTGTACCGGAAATGACGGATCCACGCTTTTTGTTTACGCCAAATTCTGGCCCGACCATCCAACCAAGACTTCCGTCGAGACTCCAATCTTGGCGCTGTAGTCCTATTTAGGTGCCAGTTGTAATCTAAGTGTGGTCTTTTGCTGTTGTAGCCTATCTGCTTCAAGGTTCTACTTTAAGTGCTCTCCTTTCGTAGCTCGGTTACTTAAGTTACTCTTTCCCAGAGGAACTTCCTCACTTCTCATGCTCTCCCTTTCTCGGACCGTTCGAGACTCGAGTCTTGGCGCTGCCGTCCTATTTGGGTGCCGGTCGTAGCCTCGGTCTAAGCTGACACATAAGTGTGGTCTTCTGATGTACATTATATTTACATTTACAGCATTTAGCAGACGCCCTTAATCCAGAACGTCTTACAACTCATATAGTCTTATAATCCAAACAATTGTGGGTTAAGGGCCTTGCTTAAGAACCCAACTGTGGCAGCTTGGTCCAGAGTCCAGTGTCCATAAGGTCCAGAGTCCAGTACCTTAACCGCTAGGCTACCACAGTCCAACACTGCATTTAGCAGACACCCCTATCCAGAGCGACTTACATATAGGCTTATATTCTCTAACAATTAAAGCAACCATGGGCTTTAGGACCCAGCTGTGGCAGCTTTTTGGCAGAGGTCGGATTTGAACCCTGGGCCATGTGGTCCAGAATCCAGTAGCTTAACCACTAGGCTACCATAGTCCCTGTAGCCTATCTGCTTCAGGGTTCCACTTTAAGTGCTCTTTTTTCGTAGCTCGGTTACTTAAGTTACTCTCTCCCAGAGAACCGCTCTCACCTCTCATGCTCTCTCTTTTTCGGACCGTTCTCTGTTAAACCCCACAGATGGCGCTGCGTGTGAAATCCCAGCACGTGCCACGTTTAAAGTCGTTCATATGGCGTGTGATTGTCTGATTAGACGTTTACGATAACCCTAACTGGGCACTCCAGTTTTATGAGCTCAAACCAGTCGTCTGTGCCGTAAATCTGATTCCCATTTTGGCCCCGGCGTTGGCGATGAACGAACGACAACAAACTTTGCCGAATCCCAGTGGGACTTTATATAAAACCACTAAAGAGTCTAATCCCAGTAACAACTAAAGAGCCTGTCCCTGCCTGTCCAGCTCTGGTAGCTCGGATATAACCAGGTACGAATTCTCTCTGCTTAGGCAAAACAGAGCCAAAGCGTCAGACGTATAAAAGCCTTCCCTCTTCCCGTCCAATCCATTAGGCGTCCCGGCGTCCCGGCCCAAAGGCGTGCCGAGCCAAAACGGAGTCGTTATTCACAGCGGCCATCCATCAGCACCGTCGCATTAACAAATCAGGCAGCGCAGAGGACGAGTCCATGTACGGCCCTGACAGTGCGGGTCTGGGACAGTGATACATGTGGCTTCGTAAAGTGGTCACAGAGCCGCTTTTAAAGAGCTACAATACGCTCGCACCTTACAGCTTCCATGGCGTGCTCACCTAAAGTGGAAAACATCGTTTTTTTACCAAATAAAACCCTACTTTGGGTTTAACGATGTAAATAAAACGGTTTGAAAACAAGAACTGCGATAAAATGAAAACGAAATGATAAAACGGGAGGTTTCAAATGGGAAAACAAATTGTTCCTTTATATTTAGATTAATGTTTAGTTTTTTTAGTTCATATGGTGTTTATTAGGGCTGTACCGATCCGATATTCTGTATCGGTATCGGCCCGATATGTGGCAAAATCACTGGATCGGAGCTCAGATGGGGGGATAAACAGTTTAATCCTGTTAGGGTTCCTACATTTCACCCCGGAGCGTTCGGTCGTCCTCGCCGGTCGCCATGACAGAGCTATCGGTGAGGCGG
>JAUZSU010036944.1:0-10233 GCA_034780255.1 Parotocinclus maculicauda
TTGTGTGCATTGCAAAATTTTAAGCAAAACTGTGCTCTTACCCTGCTAACTGAACCTTCACACTCTGCTCTTACTGGTGCAATGTGCAATTAATTAAGGTCCAATTTAACCATGAAACCGTCCACACTAAAATTACATGTGTTTCAGTTTCATTGTCCAACCCCTGTATATATATATATATATATATATATACACACACACATATACACACACACACACACACACACACGTATTACACGTAATGAAAACGAAAATCAAATCTAAGTCGGTCATCACAGCATGTGTGTGGAAGTGTACATGAACATCTGAGGACCTCTAAAACACAGTTGTTAATGCTCTTCATGCTGGTGATAATGGTTACAAGAGGGTTTCAATCAACAGTCAAATGTACAAGGTACAAATGGAACAAATTCAAAACCACTGTTACTGTCCAGAGAAGTGGTTGACCAACAAAGATGTCTCCAAAACCAAGGTGTGTAATAGTCTGCAAGGTTAGAAATGAAGTCTGGGTAACTTCTAAGCAACTAAAGTAAAGGCCTCTATAACACTGGTTAATGTCAACCTTCACAAGTCTACCTTCAGTCGAACACTCAACAACATGTGCTTAGCAGGGCTGCAAGCAAACTGCCCTTAATTTAAAAAAAGAACATTGCTGCTGATTGTGAAAAAACTAACCACAGCCACAAGGCCACTAAAAATGTTTTATGTATGGTTCAGAACAAAAACATAACTTTTTGGTTAAATCTTGAGAAAGAACAACCCTGCCTTCCAGAATAATAATCTGTGAAACATAGTGGTGGTAGTATCATGGTTTGGACATGTTTTGCCACATCTGGGCCAGGATGACCTGCCATCAGTGATTCTGACTTATCAGGACATCAGGACAAAATATCAGGACATCTGTGCAAGAACTGCACCTCAGAAGAATGTGGGCCATTCAACAAGACAATAGTTCTAGTGAACAAGTGAAAGAAAGAAAGTTTAAAGAGGAATAAATTAATATACGTGTATTACTTATATATTGACATATTTATGAAAAAATAATTCACAAACTTTGAAATACCAGTGTACAGATTTATGTGGTGGAGAGTGTCTGGTTACCTCATTCTCCTGGAGACCATCATTATCAGGTACAAACAGAGTAGACTGGGTAGTTACGTTGCTGAGACGCTTCACAAACTCCTCTCCTTTTTCTGAAGTCCTGGAGAAATTCAGGATTTTCTGAAGAACAAAGTTAGGCAAAGCAAATGTATACTTTTCTGAATGCACATCCTGTTGTCCCTAAGCTTAAGGAGCATCTTAACATCTTAAAGTACAATCAGGATTGTACTTACTGATAGAAAGTTTGAAAAGTTGGGTTTGGTGGTTAGAATCTGTAAAAGGTTTCCAGTGCAAGAGTATCCATCCCCAATATAGCCAACCTTACACTCACACTTTACATCTGAAACACACATAAGCATACAGTTGGATGTTCAGGCAGACAGATGTATTAACACCAGATTGACAAAACAGAAAGACAAGGTGCAAGGCCATAAACTAGATCTCTGTTTGTTGGATGCTCAGTCTGACTGCAAAAGCCCAATGTATAATTAGTTTCTGCTGATCACCAAAATAAAACCAAACAAACTAAACAAACCTACAGATTGATGTTATGTTACTCCTGTTAATTGGTAATACCAAAGTCAATATCCTTCGGTATTTCAGCCTTAAAGCATCCTACACCTTGGTTGCAAAATGTTAAGGTGTACTTGAAATCATATTTTTCGTAAGGCAAATAAATGTACCTTTTATCCGGTAGCAGAATGTGTCCCAGGTCTTACTCAGATCAGTTTGAGTACCGTAGTCCACAATGCCCACATGTCCAAATCCACAACCAGGACGAGAGTAGCTCATAGGATAAGCTACCCGATTCTCCGCAAGCCACCCTGCTGAGCACATGCTGTATCCAGCCTGTAGACAACAAGCAAGACATTGCAAACATTAAAATATCAATACCAATACATGCAGGGTGCTTGCTTGCATTTATATATACCTGTTGGGCATATGAAATCTGGGTATATGTAGCAATGATGCCTCCTTCTTGAATGCAGGCTTCTTGAGCCATTGTATAGTTTAGTTTGTATGCTCCCAGAGGAGAACGGTAGTGAAAGACACCAACAGTTTTATCTGAAATAGAGCACACCAAAAAGGGTAAACATAAGCATGTGTTTATGTATAACGATATATAGTATAAGTGAAACAAGTTTTTGTGAAAAAAATTCCAATAGCAAGCACTTTATTAGGTACACCATGTAAGAACTTGATTAGATCCCCCTTTGCCCTAAGAACTGCCTTAATTCATTGCATATATTAAACAAGCTACTAGAAACATTCCTCTGAGATTTGGTGTGTCATGAGGTACCTGTGAAAAAGTAAAAAAAAAATACCCTGATAGTGCAGGTCAGTGCATTGTGCATCCAAATGACACTGGCCATTTTCTGCAATACAGCGGTTTACTGGAAGCACCTTTAGTTCACATATCAGGCCATCCCCAATGTAGTTGGTTTTACACTCGCACCTCCTCTTTCCCTGAGGTTGTAAACAAAAAAGCACAAACAAACAAAAAAAATAAAAACAATTACAGTTGTAAAGTCACTGTTTTGGTGTCCATATATATGTACACAGTGTATATATGCAACACTCATGGACATTAGACCAAAAATGGTCTGGTCTAATGCAAATCCCCAGTTCACATTACATATTACAGGAATAAAACAAGAAAAGCAGCTCACAGGTCCAGTCATTATGCAGACAGCATGCTCATGGCAGCCACCGTTGTCATCTTGAACACAGATGTCCACTGGTGAGCAGACAAAGCCATCTCCAGTATAGCCTTTTAGACAGACGCAGTTTACTTTCTCCTCTGTCTGAGAGCATTTAGCATGCTTGGAGCAGCCTCCATTAAAGACCCCACACAGTTCCATCACTAGAGGATAAATAGGGCACTTTTAAATATTTCAAAACTTTATCATCATCAATTAGAACTGAAATAAATCATAACATTCATGAGGGATTCCTGAGCTACTAGCTTGTGAATTTATATACTGAATGTGTCAGCTTCAAGAATATTCACCTGTGCAGATGATTCCATCACCCTCATAGAAACGTTTACACACACAAGTATTGTTCTCAGTACACACTGCCTTCTCATGGCAAGCAGGTATGCACACCGGATGATCAGCTACAGAATTAGACATATAGCACTTATATCAGAGTTTCTATGGTAGCATTTGTAAATGTGTACATTAATCTGTATATTATATTATTATGACAAATATATGTGTAAGTGCATGTCATACCTGACTTATGTTCACACTGTGCACCAGCCCACCCCTCTTCACAGAAACAGGAGCCAGTGCCATCACGACCCTCATTACATGTTCCATGTTCAGTGCAATTACACACTGCAGAAAAAAGTATACATACTTGATGAGGGTTAATGCATTAATAAATGATCATTTGTATAGCAAGAATTTTCTGAACTGGTTAAAATATGTTTGTAGTAAACAAACACACTAATATTATGTTCTAATAGCTGTCAGCTGACACACAGTAAAGTTTAGTGTGGAGCCTTTTGCCTGGAGAACAAAGAGACGGGAAGCCTAGCCATCACATAGCCATCAGGGGTTGCTGTTGCAGTGAGGTGGAATCATATTTTCCCCTCAGGCATGGCCAATACTGCTTAAATGGTTCCATACCCAATCAGAAGTGGGGTGGGTTAATGATTTGTCACTGTGCCAAACAAGTGCCCTTGTAGGTTTCTATTATTTTTAAGCAAGTACTTATTATTGCAACGTATGTTTTATTGTGTATCTGTTATAAGATAAATAAAATTTCACAAAATAAATGGCACGAATTAAATATAGCCGCAGGACTTTGGTAGCCTAGGGTTAAGGTACTGGACTTTGGACCTGATGGTGCAGGGTTAAAATCCCACCTCTGCCAAGCTGCCTCAGTTGGATCCTTAAGAAAGGCCCTTTACCCATGACTGCTTAAATGGTAAGACTGTATCAGTTGTAAGTCGCTCTGGATAAGGGCGTCTGCTTAATGCCATAAATGTAAGTGTATAGTGTAAGCTTGTTGTATTCAGTTCTTAAGTGTTACGTTTTGTGAATATCATTTCTAAAATACCTTTGCAGTCAGGTCCGAAGCGACCTTCTGTGCATAACTCACAGGCCACTCCCTGAAACCCAGTATCGCATGTGCAGGTGCCATTTCCTAGATGATCTTCATCACACTGGCCATGGTTACTGCAGGGGGATCCAGAACCTCCAGGACAGGCTGGACAAAAGGTTGGGGAAAAACAAAAATTACAAATACACGGTGACACTTAAATTAAATCTTGTTAGTTAAATAAGAAAAAATATTTTAGTGCTTCGACCTTTAAAATTAGCATATATTAGACAACCTTTTGTATAACAGTGCTAACTAAATAACCAAGAAACTTCAGTGTTTTCTATACATTCGTTTAGTCACAGTCTCATCTGCTTGATCCTTTACGGGGTTATGGAAAAGCCGGTACCATCGTAGGGCACAAACTCTCGTAAACTCATATAAACACTCACACACTAGGGGCACTGTAGATACACAAAGTAACCGATCATAGAGGTTTTTAATACTGAGGAAACCAGAGTACCTAGAGAAAACCAATGCAGACACCAAGTTTGTAGTAATATTAAATAGAATAGCGTAACAAATATGTATATTGGAAATTATTTCGTATCATATACAGAGTCACTTTAGGGTCTTTGGAGGCACATGATCCCCTGACAACCAAAGACATGCAGATTCAACACAAAAGGAGCCAGATCACTCCAACCCAGGACTTTCACAATGCGAGGCAGCAATGCCCCACATTGATTTATTTACAGTATTATCAATATTGACTGCCACATATACATTTTTTATTTTCTTACTATTAAAAATTATAGTTTAGATAATCATTGCATTGTAAAGCATTGCCCTGCTCTGCCCCTCTCCCATCTCTATCTATCTATCTCTCTCTCTCTCTCTCTCTCTCACTCACACACACACACAGCAGGTATTTCAGAAAAGCAGGGAAAAACCTGTGCAACGTGCATGAGTCAAGTTTAACTGTATTTAACTGGTGTTTTTTTCTTTTCAGGTTACTTCAGTTCATAACATTCAGTTGTATTCACCAGTTACAGTAATTCCACACTGTAGGTGAATTTATTTGATTACTTGAGGTCTAGGGAGGCATTATATTAACCTAAATGTGCATCACATGCCTTCATTATGTGTTAGTGGGAATTAATCCAGTCACTTCCAATGTGATCAGTGGACTGATTGTTAATTATGTTCCTATACAGAGTTAGCATCAGGAATATCACCAATGTTTAAGAATGATTAACTGAATATATGGTGATCCATGCACATCTTACCGGTACAGTCCTTGCCATAGTAGCCTGGACAACACTTGGGCTTCCATATGCTTAAGGAGCACACAGACTGGCATCCAGAGTTCATGGACAAGAAGTGCCTCGGAAGGTCGCATTTCTGCATAGTCTATTTTGAGAACAGATATTTAAAGTTACTCCACAAACAAACATCTGAGTTACTTTTTAATCTATGTAAAACAATTCTACAACATATTGCACTATTCAAAAGTCAGGGCATACAAACCAATAAATATTTATAATGTCTTTCATGTTTTAGAGTTATGATAGAGAAACAAATTGTATGAAAGCATTTATTTTAAATAGTTTAAATTTACACACAAACATGTTTAAGAAACAAATTTAACCATACAATTTAAGGTATAAAAAAAATAAAATTAGCTTAAGAGCATAATAAACCGACTTAGCCGAATAGGTAAACCTAATCAACTGAGTGTATATGTGTGATCATCAACAACACAGATTTTCAAAGATTACTTAAAGAAGGCTGCCCAGTGAATACCACTAGTGGACAGCATACCTTTATTTTGCTCACAGAAGGGCAGTCACTTACAAAGTAACCACAATGTCTGCACGGCATCTGTCACAAAGGAAGAAAAAATGGTTTGGCTCAAGTGCTTAACAAAATCAAAGCACTAACAATAACCTGCATTTGCATCATCATGTAAGCTTTTGCCATTCTTGTACTTACAGTGATTTCCACAACGTCCTTCTCGTCACAGCGCCCTCCAAGACTGGGAGGGGTTAACAAGCAATTAATGCCATAAACAAAACCTCCATTAAATTTCAGCTGTCTCTTTATAATTTGACAACTTTGGTCATTGATGTACAGTGCCCCCTAAAAAGCGAGAGAAATTAATAATGTCATGTGTTAAGAAGCAAATTAGATCAAGCATTTTAGTATTTTATATATTTTATTTCTTTCCTTCTTTTCTTATTGAGAGATTTCATATAATTATCAACTATTGAATTTCTAGGCAATTCAGTGTGTAATTAAAGTGTCACATGTACTCGATATAAATACATCTTGTTCTGGAAGGTTTTTGTTAGCATACCTACATAAAGATCATGAAGACCAAGGTGCTTATCGAAACAAGACCAATGTTATAGAAAAGTATTACTAAGTGTGTTGGTATGCATAGAGATTTCAAATATGGCACAACCGTGACTGCTTTGGCAAAATCGTCCATTAAATGTCAGGGACTGATTAAGAAGGCAACAATCAAACAGGCAACCAATTGGCCGAAGGTTGCTTTGGAGCTGAGCTGAGATGAGAAATGGTGTCCAATGGACTGTATCCCAAACACTCCACAATGCTGGACTTAATGGACTAGTGGCAACATGAAAGCCATTTGAAATCATGTTTGGAGATTATGCCTTTGCCAAAAGGTATAAAAAAGACATACAAATGGTTTTTTAAAACCTTTTTTAGGATATTGTTGCAAAGTGCAATATATGGCATGAGCCAAACCTTGCTAATCTTTCTGTGAATACGAGTCCTACAGTGAAGCCTGGTGGTGCATTATAGCATTATAAAGTTATCATCTTCAGAGACCGGGGCTGGTGAGAGTTAAATGCAAGATGGGTGAAGTCGAAATAGTCTGCAGCAGACCTGAAACTTCCACCAAGACAAAGGCCCTAAGGGTACTGCCAATGCTATACAGAAGTGGTTCAAAAGAAATAACTTCCCTGTACTGGAGTCAAAGCCCAGATCTCAATCAGATTGAGAATCTGTGGCAAGATTTGTAAAGTGCAGTTTACCAACAGTCTGTAACCTATCTAACAGAGCTTGAGCATCTTTGCCAAAAAAATGGGCAAGAATTGGATCCAAATGTACGAAGCTTAAACACAGTGATAGGTGGGGATATGTACAGGCACCTCCATGAGCAGGAAAACACGGGATGAAATATATGTATATCTATTTTTCCATGCATTTTCAGACATTTCTCTACTTATGTCAAATTACCAAAATAAAAATGGATCTTAGAGCTTGCTAGGCAACTACACTATTACCAATACTATTATAAACCACTTCGGAATACAATTTATTTCTGGCAACTCACTATATTGTGTTCACCAACGCAGCCCACTGAGATGTCAGAGCCCTGAAGAGTCTTGAGTGAATCAAAATGGATCATTTCTGCAGATTGCAACTACATAAGACACATGCAAAAGCATTATAAATATACGTGTTTATCAAAGGAGATTTTGCATGCACACTGATACATGATACTGTTTATCAGAAGCTGTTTTAGTTTAATTAACAACACAAAATATCTGATCATTTGAATAAAATGAATTCTAAACTGAATTATCCAGTATTAAAAATAAGAAACTTAGTTAAACATTTCATTAACACAATTTAATTAAACTGTTTTGGAAATATGTGTTTCCTATTCAGTGGTGAAGAGTTTTAACTGACACTGCAATGGCTATAGTTGTAATGAGGAGAAGACATGAAAATTTTGCCAAGTACAATTTCAAATCCACTATTTCAGAAATACAATTCTTAATCCAGATAAGGGTAGTGGGAGAACCAGTGCCTTGCCAGCACTATAGGGCAGAAGGTAGGAACAACCCTAGACAGGGCACCAATCCATCCTAGGGCACACACACTCACACAGCCCCAAATTAATACTGTATATTTAAAACCAAGGACCTTGTGCTCAGCTGCTACAATAAAAGGACAAAAAAGGTCAAATCACATGTAGTTTTTAAGGTACCAGGTAAGAAAGGTCACTTGCTCACCTTATTGTTTCTGAGTATGTGGTACTGAAGATACTCTACCAGCTGTGCTCGATTATGCAGACCATAAAGAAAGTCCTTCTGTTTCTGGGGCAAAGCTGCCATAGTAGTGTCAGTGGGTAAGAATATGGCGACTGGCTGATGGAGAGGGTCCAGGACCTGTTTTAACACGCTTGTATCCTAACAAAAATAAATTCGTTCAGTTGAGAGAGTAATTGGATAGTGATTTAATTTCAGAACCATTATAGGTTTGACTGCAATATGGAGAAATTTGTACTTACTTCAAGTAGTTTGAAGAAGGTCTTGAAGCCATGTTGTTCTGCTACATTGTTAAGGGTAGGCTATCCAGAAAAAAACGTTGTTTATGAAGTACATCACATAAACTACCACATAAAGCAAAAAAAAAAAGTACTTATACAGTTATTTTAACAATGATCCTACATTAAAGGAAAATGAAAAGAAAATAATGTATTTTTTTATTTAAAAATTTAAAAAATATCCACAATTGCATTTTTCCGCAATCTTTTAAATCGCATGGTTAACAAGAGCAAACCAGTCACACAGACCACATTCATGTGTTAATTTTGTGCTCTGTTTGTTTATGAATTACTCTTAAATAATCACCCATACTGCACCTATCATTAACAAATCATGTTTTTGATTACTTAAGCAATTGAGTACTGTTTACTTGGGGACAAAAAGTAAAGTCCTACAACTTACAATATTTGACTTGTACATGTCATTCATCTTCTGAGCACTGGGGGGAATCAGAACAGTGTCAATCTCATGGAAAATCCCATTGCTACTTTCTTTATCACTGTACACCACCTTTGCCTTGTTATTGATGTATATTGTACCCTGTGAACAAAGATTACATTTCCAGTTGTTGGTTTATTTACACTGTACATAGTAAAATGTCCTTCATTGTTGTGCTTCACCTGCGCACCTTAGAATATGAAATGGTAAGTACTTCACCACTGAGTGTGGTAAGGTTTCGAGGTTGCATAAGATCCTCAGGAAGAAGACTCTGGCATGACACTATGTGGTACATCAGGATTGCGTTATTCTTTGCTTTATTTAACATGTTCCGATACTAAAAACAGAGTAAGGGTTGACATGGTAAGAAATGTAAACTGACTGCAGGTATTAGTCAGCACAACAGGACCTCAATACTGCTCCAATGTGCAATTTAAACACTTACTTGTATATTGTTAAATGCCTTATTGTTGGGAGCAAACACTGTGTATGGACCACGGCCCTGAAGATAAATCATATCAGCCTTCTGAAAATATAGAAATACATTGCTTAGTTCAAACGATTACTTCAGTAAATGGTACATTTCTTTGACATAGTTATCTTATAATTTAAAAGCTTTTAAGAGCCAAGATCCAAGCACATCCAAAAAGTTAACCATTTTAAATTCACCTGTGGCTGTTTTTGTATTAATAATGCTTTGTTGACTCCGCTTATGTCTAATGTACACAGTATGGTCACCTCTTATATTAGTGAATTCTGTTATTACAAATACTCCTAACAGACTCACAGTAAAACATTACACTTGCACCAGCGGATGATGTACAGCCCAAATCGGTTATCAGAGACATATAAGGAGGAGACTGTAGTTCACTGGTTGAAATATGAATGGGACTGTTGTACAAAAGTGTTTTCTGTTTTACTTGAACCCAGCAATGCATGATTACATACTACAATGCGGATTCCAAAAAGGTTGGGACACTAAACAAATTGTGAATAAAAACTGAATGCAAAGATGTGGAGATGGCAAATGTCAATATTTTATTCAGAATAGAACACAGATGACAGATCAAAAGTTTAATCTGAGTAAATGTAACATTTTAAAGGAAAAATATTTTGCTTTGAAATTTCACAGTGTTACCAAATCCCAAAAAAGTTGGGACAAGTAGCAATAAGTGGCTGGAAAAAGGAAATTGAGCATTTAACGAACAGCTGGAAGACCAATTAACACTAATTAGGTCAATTGACAACATGATTGGGTATAAAAAGAGCTTCTCAG
>JAUZSU010036955.1:0-21780 GCA_034780255.1 Parotocinclus maculicauda
TAACCCACAATTGCTTGGATTGTAAGACTGTATGAATTGTAAGTCGCTCTGGATAAGGGTGTCTGCTAAATGACAAAAATGTAAAAAAATGTAGTTGATGTGGGATTTAGGACTAGTAATAACATCATTAAAAAAAAGATGTGTTTCGAAGGATCATCCAGACTATCCAGCAACAAGCCCAAAGGCTTTTGCTGAGCCAGGCTCTGCCATGGTATGGGGTTGGGTCAGTGCCCTTGGCAAAGGTCATTTACAGTTCAGCATTAATGCAGAAAAGTACACTGATATTTTAAAGCAACATAAGCTTGGTAAATTTCTTTACAAATGGCACATTTGCATTTTGTGTTGTGAAAGGTAATGGAAACCTTAGAAATGGGGGTAAACACTGTACTATCCAAAAGATTTTTGGGAATAAGTTGCAGGCCTGAAATGCTGGAATGGATGTTTATTAAAAGCCAAAGTAAATGTACTGGTCTCAAAAAAACTGCTCAAAATGAACCCCTTCTCCATTTTTGTGACCACCGTATAAGAATCACTGCATTTATTTACATTGCTCATGAAAAATTGGGGATTTTATTTCATGGTAATTTTTGTGAGCAGTATATTTATTTATTTTGTATCTATTGCATTTTCCATACTGTCCAAACGTTCTGATTTAGGGTTGTAAATATGACAAGTTTCTGCATATTTTACTGAATGATGAAGTTCCTAGGACATTAATTTCTTTAGTGTATCATCTGGAAAGCAGCCCAAGATCTTTAGTGTATGTGCAGAAATAAATAAGTTTGTTCAGCTAAACATTAGGATAACCCCTCAGCTGTCCTTTTACTTTGGATGGGTTTCGGTTAAATGTAGTATTGATTATATTGGGGGTTTATTTCCTTGACCTTGCAGATCTGTTAACAAACTTCTGCTCACATGTTTAATGCTGTCGCCTAATAACTAGGACTTCAGTCGTTTCTCCCTGGGGCCGAGCAATAGTTTACCTCCTAATGTGAAATCTACCTCAATCGCCGACAAATTCAATCTCTGCTGAAGAGGTCCTCTTAAAAAATGTGCTTCAGTTTAGTTCCACTTGAATTCTTTGGTGTTTTTTTGTTTAATGGGGTCAGTGTCACGAGGTCCATCTTTGTGTTCACGTACATGATTTTCCTTTTAAGCAATTGTGTATAATTAATATAGTACATAATTCATATCTTATAGTAATGTACCTGCTTACAGAGCAGACCATTAGGCTAGTTTAATACCACAGAGACCTGGGATCAAGTCCTCGTGGTGCCTTCTGGACAGCTTGGGCATCTCATGCAGAAACAATTGGCCGTGTTTGAGAAAGCTAAACTGTGTAAGAATATTCCTATATAACTGCTCTTAAATTCATTCAGTCATTTAGCAAACACCCTTCTCCAGGGTGACTTATAACTGATTCACTCTTACAACCCAAGCAGTAAAGGGACTTATGGACCAAATAATGGAAGCTGAACAGAGGTGGGATTTAAACCCTGGACCTGATCTATAGTCCAGTATCTTACCTGCTAGGTTACCACGGTCCAGTTCCTATTACTTATTATTATTATGTATAATTATTAAAGTTACCATTTGTTTTCATGATTACAGGTGTCCATTGAAGTCCCGCCCATCGGCTCATCTGATTGGTCAACAAGCCCAAACTGGCTATTGGAGGTTTTGGGGTTAAGATGCCCAAGCTCAGTAGAAAAAAAAAACCCGTCTCTCATTCATCCCCTCTGCCTCCAGAGCGCGCACGGGAGAGCAGACGCGCGCTCCCGCAGCGCTGAACTGAAGCAGCTGTCGGCGCTCAGGAAATAAAAGCAAAGCAGAAGAATTAAAGAAGGAGTGAAACTGGCGCGCACGAGGAAGAGAGATGCAGAAGCGAAGCAAAAAGCAGGATGATGAGTGTGAGTGTGATGCTCTGCAGACTCGTCGCGTGCCTTTCCGTTTCGCTTTACGCATTCATCTCTCCATGCCAGCTGCATCCTCAGCCCTGTGGCATCCTGGCACAGATCGGGCACACTATCCGGCTGGGTGCCCTCCTGCCTACAGATCAGCCCTCCAGAGTACGGGCTGCCCTAAACCGGGCTCTGTTGCACGTCAGGAACCAGCCGGGCTCCACTTTCCTGCCCTACAACCTGAGCGTGGAGCTGGTGTGGGCACAGGGGGCGCACTCAGACCCGGAGTCCGTCTTCAGGTGCGTGTGCCAGGACCTGGTGGTGCGCGGGGTGTCTGCCGTGCTGGCTTTCCCTCAGAGCCACGAGCAGCTGCTGCAGATGGACTTCATTTCTTCCTTTCTGGAGATTCCCTTCATCAGCATTATCGAGGACGGTGAAGCTCTGGAGACTCAGGTGAGTGATCCGCGCGCGCCCGCGCACCTTTTTTACACCTGGACGCGTCACATAGCTAGAGGTGGAATTTCACAAACTCGAAAATCAGCCTCGCTGCTTGGTCTCTCGAGCGTGCGTACTTAATAAAAGTCGCGTTTGCAGTTAGAAATTCACTTCACAATCATTAATTTGTTTTAAATCGCTCCAATTGCGTAATGAATGAGACAAAGTCAGCCTTTCCTTTATTTTAAGGAATAATTATAATTATTGGCTCCTCGACATACAGTTGGAGATAAGATCTGGAGCCAGGACTGTCCTCAGTACACAATTTGTCCAGGCTGAACTTACAGAGACTTTACTTTCCTTACATGTTTAATGCTGTTTAGGTCAAATGATTTTGATGGACAGGTAAAAGAAATGTGTTCTGTGCTCATGAAACCATTAGGATAAAGATTTTGGTTCAGTGTGTCCATGTTAGTAGATGACTCAGATGTTGCTTCTTGGCAGATTATCATTTCAAACCTTCTTGTGCGTCATGATGCGTTGAATCCTAACAAGGTTTCCTGTGGGATGTTAAAAACTGGCAAAACATCACTTATTTCACTATACATAGCAATGGGAATTGGGTTCTTTGCTGGACAATTGTTTGCTTCACACCAAGTCCACCTTGTCTTATCTTGTCTGACCTTGAAAGTTTTCACACTGTCTAATAAATTCCAGACACACTTTTTGTGCTTAGGTTAAAGTTGTTGTGTAAAGCCTTCCATGGTGTGGAGGTGGTATGCAGCTGAAGCTTCTCAATGCTGTCGCTTCACAGCTCCAGAGATTCTCCATTCAATCCTGACCCTGGACTGGATGCCATGTGGTACAGTGGTACATCGGTTTCCTCCAATACTGCAAAGACCTGCATTAGGTTAATTGCTATCCCCAAAGTGTTCCAGTGTGAGTGTATTTGAGTGCAGTTGTATCCTTGCTCCATGGATCCGGACATTGATGCTGACAGAACATTAAAAAATAATAATAAATAAATAATAAGTCCCCAGCTGCGATTTCCTGCCGTGATAAAAGCCTACAAACAGGCATGGCATTAAAAGCCCATTCACTAACTAATCTCCAACTGCGATCCTAGGAGAATGTGTGTGAGGACGAGAGACTGAAGCTGGTCCACACACACAGCGTTTACTCTAGCAGTTACAACTCAACCCACCAAGCAGCAAACATGAATCATCTTAATATTAGATCATTTTTAATGTGGTTATTCATTACTAAATCGTGAAAAACTTTAATCTTAAAAAGATCTTCATTTGATTTTAATTGAAACATTTTCTGACAGTCAAAATGCCAGGCGCTTTTAAGTTCCTTTTTTTAATCAAATCTTTTTTTAAGGTCATATTTCATCATTCGAAATGTATCACCCAAGTTTCCAATCAGTACCAAATGTAGCAGTTTAAATACCAAAGCTTTAAGGTACAGGACAGAGGGTTCTGCTTAAATACCAACATGAATCTTTAAATCTAAAAACTAGTGCTTGGATGGCAGAGCGGTCTAAAGCATTAGCCCTCCACTGCCATGACCTGGGTTTGAGTCCCAGCAGTGCCTTCTACATAAGCAAGTCATCATGAACACACACATTCTCGGTGTCTGGTAGGGGGAGTTTTCATGTCACTTCAACAATGATACCTGATGGTCCTCCTGGGAGGCTTACACTCATGGTCTCTGTCCAGACCCCGTGACCCTGATCAGCAGAATTAAACATGGAAAAATGACAGTGCATGCTTTCTCTAACGGAAATGAGAACATGGCAAATACTAATATGTTCTCGAATGAAAGTATTTTTACTACTGGTCTCAAAGTAGTAATGTGTATTCTTTTAAAAATACACATTTAAAGCCTGGCTTTAATTCACTTTTATTCAAATTAAATGCTGTAATTTACCAAAGTACTTAAATCATTAATGTAGTGAATTGTTTCTGATGAAACTAAATTATTGAGTGAATCAAATGATCATATATCTCACTGCAGTAACCATACTCTGCTTCGATATTCTTATTTTTTAAGTGTAATTTTTGGAATAAGTTTTTAAACTAAAACACCAAAAACATTTAGTTGCCTGACATTAAAATACATTACTAGAAATCAAAACCATGTTTTAAATACCTGATTAAAAACGTTCCTATTTACTCTGAAAAATAACAATTTAACATGAAGAAGATGTGTACTGATTATGAGTTTGGTGTGATTGCGGCCTCTTTTTTTAATTTATTTATAATTTTTTTTAAAAAGGTCGATTTGCGTCACATGGTGAAATAAACAGGACAGACTTGGCAGCAAACTTTACCTGCTGTGCCACCACATTCCTTATAACTAATCATTATATTTGCACAAATTGGTGTAATTTTTACACCCCAAGTCTTTATTAGACCAAACCCTTTGAGACTCTTGTGAAACAACAAAATAAATGTAAATATAACTGTCAATGTAGGATGCTTTATGAGACCAAGAAGTCTAAGATTAAATACACTGATTGGAGTTAAATAAAATTACATCTTGAGTTTCTAGCTGAGTGAGATAAATGCAGGATGTAGGTTTGGTGGAACCTGGCTGGTTGTTGATCTGACCCTTTTGATTGTTGCTGGTTTTGCTGACTTTAATGTTTAAAGGTTTGGTTCCAACTTTGTTCAGGAGTCTGCCATGCTCTGCTTTTTGAGGAGTTTGAGTTTGATGAGCCTTATTGTATATATAAGTTAGTTATTTGTTCGTTTTTTTCAACTGCGGGGCTCCAGTACCCGTCTCTGGACTCCAGACTGAAACTCTGGATGAGGTGCTGGTCCGTCACATGGCTGGGTAAGGGCTGCGTGGGTATGATCATGCCAACACTCCATGTGGTGTCTTACCCAGCCAGAAGTTCCTGCTGAATGCCTGTCCAGTGAAGGGTTAGCGGATCGGATCACATCACCACCTGAGCACTTGTTTAGTATTATTTACCCTTTATGAGCAGAGAACATTTACATGAGACGTCCTCATCCAGAGCAACTTACAATCTTAGTTAAGAACCTTGCTTACAGATCCAACACTGGCTCCTTGGCAGAAGTGGGACTTGAAACCTTGACCTTCTGGTTCATAGTTCTTAACCTCTAGGCTACCACAGTGAACACAATGCGCAGAGGCACAAGGCACACCAGTCCCATCAGCATTAGGGAACGATTTCTCAACCAACCTCCCATCCCATTTGTTTATAAACAATGTCATGAACAATTGGCTGCCTCGGGAAGTTAATAATCCGATCTACTTTTGACCCTCTGGCTTTCAGCTGGAAAAATACCAAACAAAAAAACTTTTTTCTTTTTAAATAGTGTTGATACCAAGTGACCTGTTTCCCTGTCATGCACGTATGAATGCCATTTGTTTTATTGTTCATTACATGATCGATCATTTTGAAATAGCAATGCCAGACCTCATATGGCATGTCAGATTTGATTAATTAGTTTTGCACTTCCTATACAACAGATCTGCCACAGTTCATTACCCGAGTGTGACAGAGTTCTCTTTGTACACACTTTTCTATAGTGATAAATTACACTTTGTCACGTTTACCCGCTTTTTAAAATCTATTTCTGTTTGTTGACTTTGTGAGGCCGCACGTGGCATGTTACACTCGACTCAAAATACTAGTTGTTGCCATTGTCACAAATACAGTATTAGATTAACAGAAGATCAGCCAGACGAATGAGAGACTCAACAAGTGACTATGAACCAGTTTATATAGTTATAGGTTAGAGTGAATATACAGGAAACGGGGGTAGTACTACTTCCAATAGGACAGGTACGTACACTTACAAACAACATTTACAGCTTGGTACAAATAAAAAGCTGAAAGCGGGGCTGGGCGATCATGATTAATTAAACACTTATCCACGATTACAATTATTGAGTTATTACTTTGTTTGTTTTTTTTTTTTTATTGTTTTTTGCCCTTTATAGTTAATACTGGTATATTTCTACTAATAAAAGAGTTCATATTACTGTGATTTTTAAATTGCTAAATGAAAAATACAGATTTAACTATTTATTGTTATCTATTAAATGTTTCCAATGTTGGTCCTTGTGTTAAAGTTTACAAGTTAACAAATTATACAACTTGGTAGAGGAAGGACGGCCGGCTGTATGGGGTGGTGTTATGTCCTTGACTAGCTCTGGTTTGACAGATATAGTTATTACACGTTAGATGTCCTGTAAGAGGCGATCAGTTGATCTGGATTTTGTTTGTCATTTACGTACTGCTGCCATCATCAGGAGAAAGAAAACATTGCAAGGTGCCGGCAGAACACTAGTAATGAATTATTCTCAAAAGTGATGCCAGAGACCAATGAACATTTGTCCGTGGGCTGTATTTGACCCTAGGGCTGGACTTTGGACACCCCTAATGTAAGCAAGCTATTGTGTCTCAGTGGGAGAACAGATAGAATGCAAACAGCAAACCTTCATATTAATAAATAGCAATAATAATAATAAAAACTACCCCTGCGCCATCAGTCGTGCCGTGTATGGATCTGTGAGATTGCGTAATCCTGTCTGTTTTTCCAGCGTTTTTGGACTTTATTTAATGTATGAGTAAATGTGGCTATTTGTGTTCAGTGCCTTACCCATCCTGATCCCACTCTGTCACTGCTATATCTGTAGTACATAAGTAGGTGAAATTGTATTTTGTTTGGTTTATATGTAAATGCTGATTAAAAAAACACATATATACAAATAAATTCACAAAGCAATGGAACATAATGGAACACAGCAGATGATCAATTGCATAATGTCCTAATCAATGTAAATCTTTGCTATTGAATAATATCGTTCATCAGTCCAAGGCGATATCTGGTAACCAATGATCTCTTTGAACCTTTTCAGTCTGGTTTCTGACCACTTGACAGTACTGAAACAGCTTTTATTTGAGCTTCTAAATGATTTATTGGTAGCTGCTGATGCTGGTTTCCTCTGAATCCTTGTGCTTTTGGATTTAAGTGCTGCAGTTGATAGAATTGGCCATTCCATCCTCCTGTCACAACTGCATTAGCTTGGTGTTGCCTTGGACTGATATCCTTCCTCTCAGACACCACTATAACATACTATACACTATAAACACACACTACAACATTGCGTTACCGTAGCATACATTTTCCTTGTAACACGTACGATACCCGGATTTACCTTATTTAATTTATTTAGCTGTCTATTAGGGATCAAAAACTGGATGAAGCAAAACGTTCTGATGCTAAATAACAATAAGACTAAGCTCATTCTGATTGGCATGAAGTCAAACCCCAATCAAACTGTTTCTCTCTTTCTCCTTTAACCTTGAAAAAACCTTAGACCTTGGACTTTAACCTTAGATAATTCAGCTTCTACCATGGTCCGAAATCTGGCCGTCCTCCTCGATTCTTCCCTCCCTTTCACAGCCCACATGAACTCTGGTTAAAATTGAATTTTTCCACCTGTGTAATATAGCTAAGATTTGCCAATCCCTTTAAGTCTGCTTCTGAGCTCATGTGTCCATTTTCAGTAGACTATACGACTAAAACCCCTTGGCTGGCGTTAGCTTTTCTTCTCTCCTTAAGCTTTACATGGTACAGAACTCTGCTGCTGGGCTGCTCCCATGATCTCCCTGTTAAAAACTGGATTAAGTTAAAAATTCTACTACTTACCTATAAGGGTCTAAACAGTCTGGCACCTCCTTATCTGTCTGACCTTATTCTACCCTATAGACCTTCTCGATTCGGTTAGATCTTATACTGCTGGGCCACTTGATGTCACGTCATTCAAACTCTGTGGCTTTTTCGATCAGGCTCCTCGACTGTGGAACTCCCTCCCAATGACAGCCAAACAATCTCCCTCTCCAATCTTCCATATTCAAATCTACTCTTAAGACTTACCTCTTTTCTGCTGCATCTGGTCTTCTCTTTGCCTACACTTGCTCCATCACTCACGTCTAGTTTAGTTATACTGTACTGTACTATACTGTCATTTACAGTATAACTGTTACACCTGTCTTGTTTGTGTGTTCAGTGTCCTCCATGTATGAGGATTGTATGTTTCTTTGAGTTTCATAAACATGCTAGATAAGAATAAAGTATTATTATTATTATTGGTACAGGAAATTTGGCTGACTGGAGATACGTGTGGTTAAAATTTGATCAAGAAGCAATGAAAAGATGCATAAAAATACCACGAGTGAATGGGGTCACAGATGGTGGGCTTAAAAGTTAGTGTAAACAACCTGAATCTGTGGAACCAACCTAAGTCAACAATACAAACTGGTGGTTGTTGTGTAAAGGAGTGGTTTCTTTGGCACATTCTATAAATCAACCGGAGTATGGTTCGAATTCCACAACAACGTACCATATTTTAATGGCTACAACCAGCATTTCACAAAAGCACAAGTTTTCATAAACTGGTTCTTGGACATCTCTTCATTTGACAAATCTACAGCAGATGGACCAGAATCTCGGAGGAATCTTTCTGGCGTTGTGTTAAAGCAATGCAATTCAGGGAACAAACTGGGCTCCTACCCAGTATTAAGGGTGTTTGTGTGTGTGTTTTTGTGTGCATGTTTGTGTGTATATAATCCCACGACACTGGCATTTTGTTAATTCCTCATCCATGCTTTGTCTGCTACTATAACATGCCATATTGCAAATTATTCCTAAAGTCTATTTCCTATTATTGCGATCATATGGTGCAGCATTTGGTCCATCACTTGTGTTCAAATTGAGTTGTTTCTTGCACATCATGTTACTAATGTTTACCTTTTTTCTTTCTAAGTCAAAAGTGCTCGCAGTCGCTCATGCAGGATGAAGTATTTGAGCTCAGCTTCATTTCCGTAGCGGCTGGTTGTAAACAGGTGATTAATACGTTTATAGCCCACACTTTCTTCATCTTTTCAATAGGATCGAGTGTGGGTGTTTCTTCACTCTTCACACAACTTTGATCCAATATTCCTGGGTGAAATGTAATAATACTGATTAATATGGTGCTGGGAACATGGCAGGCTGGTGGAGAGTGTATTAGATTCATTGTTAGGATGAACAAAATGGGAACATGTTATGTGAAATATGTTTTCCAGAGTACAGGGAAATAATATTAAACCTATTATTGTTATTGTTGTTATTCTTATAATAGCAGCCCTCCTGGCTTTTGAACTCCCATCTACTGGATGATAAGCGTTAGCCTCTTTCTCACTCAGGACCTGGGTAATGACTGGTATGGATTAACCACTAAAGCCCTAAGCATGTGTCACGGGCTCAAACGTGATGTATAACAAATCCCACCAACAAGATACCTCGTCTCTGCTGATGAAGCTATGATGGTTTTATGCACTTTCAAACACTTTCAAGCTGACTCTGGAAGGATGTGCCCATAAACAGCTGGCCATGTCCACAGCCAATCAAAATACTCCAGATCTTAGTGCAAAGATGGGGGTTATTTTGTCATTGGAGACCGTTTTTGTGTAAGTTTACAGTAACCAGCTTTAAATGACATTGGTAGGTCTGTGCACTTGTCCTATTGTGAGTAGTACTCCTTTTTGTCCCCCAACCACCTGTATATTCTCCCTAACCTATAACTATATTAACATTTACTCAAGTCTCTGTTTCATCTCTCTGATTTTTTTATGTTGTTCGCAATACTGTCTCGATGCATTTTTGTCTTTTATCATCCAAAAGTATCAGGTCCATCATGCCGTCCTCTGTGTTCTGGCTTTAACCTACACAGGGTCATAACAGTACATTACAGTATTTCCTTTAATGCTTGGGAATTTCCATTAATCAAAAAGTGCTATTAGGGATGTTTTCTTTGGAACATGCACATTATATTTAAATTACAGTAGCATAAATGGATGATCTGACTATAATAATGGCAAGCCAACATATATTTTGGTAAACGTCCTGTATCAGAAAATATACTGCACATAAAAAAAGACATGCCTGTATTTCCTGTATGGAGATTAGCTGAGGTGGGGTTACATATTACTGCAAAATCTTGTACAGGTGGTTCCATTCAAAGAAAAACTGTGTTCTCTTAAGAGTAAAAATGTGAATCCCATATGACGTGCTGGTAGATTTTTTCAGACGCTATGGGAAAACGGTCTTTGAAAAATTGAGATACTCTCAGAAACTCTTCTGCACTTGCTTGGCCAAAATCGAAGCAAAAACCGCTTTGAAATGCAAAAGAATAAAATATACATGACCTTTAAGAAGCTACTGTGCTACTATCTAAGTAAATAATAGCTACGGAGAAGTTGGATATCTCTACCCTTCCTCACACACATTCTCACTTTTTCCTAGCTAGAGTCATGAGGGATCCCATCCCAGTGATCAAAAACACCAGGCTCCCATTGTGACTCAGGCTATTGCATAATTTTTATACAAAATGGCAGAGATGGATTACGCATGCTTTCGTCTTCTGATGGAGTTGCATTTTCTGTACACCAGAGGGTGCTGTAGTACTCGCGCTTGCATTTTGTTTTTGCGGAGACACCGAATTTCTGTTAATTGCAAAAGACTAAGGATTCTTTTTGTTTACATGTTTATACGATGTACAAATTATGCATTATTTTGACTTTGATAGTCACTCGGTTATTTAAGATATGATGAAGCCACAATAGAATTTTGTATACAGTTTTAAATCTATTTCTAGCCATTTATTTTAATTGCAAGAGACTTTTTTTTAGTTTGCCTTTTATTGAATGGGAAATCAGCAATGGTGAGAAAATCGAATTGCCGAGTGTAACGCTACACCCCTACTAAACGACATGCCGTGTGCACATATCTTTAAATTTGTGAGATTTGTGAGATAGAGATTTTTAAGTTTGTTCAATGTGCATTTAGGTAAAAATAAAGATGTCCTCATTAGGAAAGATTTTCCTATGCTTGATGAGTGTGGACATGGTCACTGTTGAATATTTGGTAACGAGCTTGTACTTTGATTTGTGTTAAACAGAAAAGGTTAGTGAATGATCAGACGTTTTGTTTATATTATCCTCATTTGACTTTATGCTGTGCTATAGCCACCCCTTCAGACTGAACTACCCAACACTGGTGAAGATATCATCTGATTATTCATTATCAGAAACAGTGTCTCCTGCCAGCAGAGCCTCAGAGGGATATCTATCTCAGATCTTATCTACAGTCCTTTATCAGGAAGCATGCAGACACAATGCAACAGCATCAGCACAGAATTTGCATGTAGATCCTTTCCTCAAGGATTTGCACAAACTTATTAAATGACTGGAGGGCAACCTGATGACTAGGCATCTGAAGTTCTGCTAAAATTAAATCATTATTGCAAGCTGTTTGTCATTTAGTCAGTCTGAGTGTTGCTCAGTGGTGAAAAAAGACTAGAAAAAGTCCAGTACTGTGTTTCACTTAAACATCGGCAGTGTGCCATACCAGGAAGAACAGCTAGCAGCTGCCACATTTAAACCAAGTCACGGTCCGATGTTTAGCAGGAAAACATGTCTACTGAAGTAAACTTCTCCTTATTTGATTGCTCATTTGTTCCGAGTTGCTTCTTAACCGTCTATACTGTGGGTTGATCTCAGTTGAGATGCCTCTTATAAACAAGCGCGCAGCAGTGCACTCCATAACATCACAGTGGCTCAGACAGGGTTGCCAGATCCCACCAGCATGTGCAACCAGGTAACATATATTTCGTTTTAACTTTAGAGGCTGAAATTAACTTGCAGAAAAATTGCAGTCAGGATCCGTAAGCGATGCAAGTCACTCAGCCGTTTGTAGAAGAATGCCAAGAAAACGCACACAGAATAATGGAGAGAACAATTACTTAAACGTTTAAGAGCAAAATGTACAGATATGCTAAATTGTTCACAATGTTCAGGCCAAAATTTTATTTTAGGCCTAAAAGGGTAAGGTTTATGGTCCTTGTAGCTCAAGGCCACATTATCATATGTGAAAAAAGTGTTTAAATCGAAATTATGAATGAAATAATTATATAATGAAATATCCCCTATTTTTTGTAAGCAAGGTACTTTTCAAATGCATTTTAAGTGAATATCCATCCATACATTTATATACCAATTAATCCACACGGGGTCGCGGGTGGAAGGGCAGGAACGGCCCTATATGAGGCGCCAATTTATCATAGAGCACACGCACACAGTCACACACTAAGGAACACCTTTAGAGACACCCATTAACCTAACATGCATGTCTTCGGACTGTGGGAGGAAACGGGAGTACCCGGAGTTAACCCATACAGATACAGGGAGGACCCAGGCTGCCCTGTCCTGGGTTTAAGCCCGGGACCTTCTTCCTGTGAGGCAGCAGTGCTACCCGTATGTGAATATATTTAGTATAATGTTTTGGACAACTGGAAATTTCCCAGTCGTTATTCTGGACCCAGTTGCACTGTTTGAGTTTAATGAATGAACCGTGTACTACTACATTGAGATGTCTGATCATTTCGTTCACTGAAATATTGAATCCCGCCATGATTAATGGATAATATTGACGTTATAGAGAAACATTTTATTGACGCATTCTAATTAAATTGTAGGGGAAGCCAAGCGTCCCCTGTAATCAGTCTTAAAGTAATCTCCTGTGGCAGAGCCTTGGTGTGCAGAGTCATTCCAAGGAAGGAGGATCCACACCTGATTCCGCTTGGTTCTCTGCTGTTGGTCATTTAGTGAGTATGGACAATACCATAAAAATAGTGGGACTGTAGCAACTCAATGGTTCCTTAGAGACATCTTAAACTAGATTTTGACAGCATGTTTCCATGGTGATGCCCACAAAGGGATGTTTATTTCAGACAATGCATTTTGCAGTGACATTTTGTTGCTAAATTAATAGCAGATTCACTATGCCTTATGTTTTTGCTCCTCAAGCAATTATTGGTAGGTTTAACACCAAGAAGTAGGAGGAAAATTAAAGAGGTTTCAGCACTTGGTGGAAAGTCTAAGGTGCGAACACACTTTCGTTACATTTGGGACATCTTCAAAGTAAAGAAGCAATTAATAGTAACTTTTAAACATTATTTGCACTCAAATGTAATGTGAATATTGCCTGTAAAGACCTGACGTCCAACGTGCTAGAGAAAAACGAGAGAAACTTTAAAGGTATATTTGGACGGTGTTTAGATCTAGTGTTGGGCCGTATTGAATGTTTTTTTTACCGTCATGCTGTCTTCAAATAATTCATACTTATTAGTACAAATAGTAAAACAGTAAAGGATATTTCATTATGCGAGAGTCTGGTGGGAGGGGGTTTGGGGTGTGCATTATTGGAATGATATTCAATATTATAATATCCTTTCACACATTTCAGACATTGAGAGCTATAAATTATGTATAATTTTAATCTTATGTCAAAATAATGACAACAACTACAGGGAAAAAGTCATGGAATATCCTATTTTTCCAGCAACCAAACATTGGGGTTAATTGTTTTTACGTAATGTTGCCCTTAAAACATAGTTGCCACAAAAAAAAGAATCGTAACTTCATGTTGAAAGATAGAAGAGACAAAGTTCTGATCTAATAACCTTACCACAAAGACGAGAAACACGGAAACGAATGACACATTGGATGAAAAATGCAAGTTGTCAATGGATTTATTTTCATCTAGCGACCATTGTGTGTTAATAATGGCGTTCTTGTCTGAAGACTCTTGTCTTTTGGCTGCTCTAGTGATGCTTTAGGTAAGTAAATCATGTGAAGCAGAAATTTGATGCGCCATTAAAAAATAAATAAACCTTTTTGATCGTCCTAATTTTTTACCACGGTACCTGAGACCCTGAGATACCACCCAACCCTGCTTCAACAGATTGTTATTATTTAACTTTATAAGAAGCAGAGTCCAGACCCAAAATAAATAGCCAGTGGTAACAGTGGAAAGGGAAAAAGCCAATTTTTGTGGTCTATCCCAAACTAAAAAGGTGTTGTTAAATGTAAGACCAGGTTAGTGTTATAAATATATAGATGCATTCTCGTAAGTTAACAGATCAGTTAGTTTTAAATCTATAACATCCTGAGGCTACTTTAGAAAATTATGCTTAAAAACAGATGTATTCCATGCTCTGTTAGCCCAAGGCAGTGTATTTACATTTATTTGATTATATTTAGCCCTTTTACCAATATATTGCAGTTTTATTGCAGGAGTTGCTGCTGGTGGTGGGTCACAAATAAACTCTAATGTTACTTTCATTGATATGTTGGACTGTAATGTGACAGGGTATTTTTTATTTAGTGTCATATGATACAAATGAAAGAGTAATTCTTTTTATTTTCAGTAAGTATATCCCTTAGAACAGAATAGGACAGGGGAGATGAGAGACTGGCTTTTTCACTGTCATCGTTTCTACTGAGTAATAAATTAAAACTGGACTCCTGCTGCACTTTATCAGCTCTAAACTCCATCCTTCATTAACCGGTCTTCTGTACAAAATAAAGATTAAAACATTAAAAACTCAATTCAGTGCTCAGAATTAAATCGCAGCCCTAATCGAGGGACCTTGAGGAATTGTGCTTCCTCGACAATAGACATGGTTGAAAAAGGCTACTGCACTTAATGAATCCTAAGTCTAATTTTTTAATGCTAATTTTCTAATCCTTAGCTCGTAGCATGACTGCACAGAAATGTGCAGAAACGAATGCAAGGCGGAATACAGGAGAGAGGTTTTAAACGGGACAAAATAAAACTCTTGTTCATGTGCACATTCAGAAATCAAGCAGAAGATCATTTGTTAATTTTTGTACTATGGCAAACGACACAAAAAGGGTCTTGTGTTTAATACACAAACACTGTCTTTAAAACCACCTGTCCATATCTTAGGGTGTCCTGAGGTACCTGGCACCAAGATATTAATCGATGCTTGATCAGACTGAGATAGAGTGAATCTGGAGGCCATGTTTTGCCAAATTTATATCTATAGCACTTTTTACAACAGAGCATTGTCTCAAAGCAGCTTTACAATATTACATGATCTTAAAAGACCAATCCCAAATTAAGCAAGCCTAAGGTGACAGTGGAAAGGAAAAACTCCCTAAATGTAGAAGGAAGAATTCTTAGGAGGGACCAAGGAACAAAAAGGGTCCCATCCTCCTTGGGTGAAGTGTTCCAGGAACCTACATCTCATCCCACAACATAAATATTATAATCTAGGCCACCCAAGGAGGTCGGGTGCCTTTGTGAGTCTTGGTCCTCCCAAGGTTTTTTCCTTCTATATTTATGGAGTTTTTCCTTTCCACTGTTGCACTAGGCTTGCTTAATGTGCGATTGGCCTTGTAAGATAATATAATATTGTAAAGCTGCTTTGAGACAATGCTCCATTGAAAAATGGTTATATAAATAAATTTGACTTTAACTTATGTTTGTCTTGTTTCACTATCTTGCGTTCCTTGTTTATAAATCAACTTTTACTCTTTTTTTTTTAAACTTTTATTTTCTTTTAATCTCTTTTTCTGTCTCATTTCCATGCGTAATGCTTTATTGGCATGACTGCCATATTACAATTCGATCTAAACAGTGCTGAGAGAGTAAAATGTAGATCTTTGCATATTGTCCATGTTTGCAACAAGACATAAATGAAAAAATAACGAAATTAAAGGAAAGAAGGAAACACATGGGTTGCATGTGATAAAATAAAGCATAGAGAAAAAGTGTAGCTGAGCAGCACCGAGTTATATGGTCTGGTGAAAGAATGATGGTGTCAATCCATCTCATCTCGCTCTTTCTTTCCCTCACTCCTCGTCTCAGAAGACATTTTTTTAACAGGCTGCAGGTTTTTTTCCTGGGACTGTACATGCTGTTTCTGGGCTTATTACCTTTCACATTTGATTTCATTTATTCCCCATGTGAATAAATCATTCCATCATTAGCTTTCACTCTGAACATCAAAGCCACGGGCTGCATTAATATAAAGTTGGCAAATCCATTGCTGCTGTTGGAGTCTCCACTGTTTTGAAGGCTTTGCATGTGATTTTGAATAAGACTACAGGGATTTGCATTTGTTCAGCCGTAAGAGCTTCACCGAGGTCCAGTTCTCCAGAATTATGCTCTAGCATTTTGATTTCCATTTGTGGTGCTGTGCAAACCAGTAAATACAAACTCTACAGGCAGGCACTATGCATTTGGTCAGCCAGTCTCCAGATAATAATTTTCCTGAGTCTAGAAAGACTGTACATCTGGGCTGTTGAAATAAAATTGAATGTGAGGAATACAGTGAGAAAAATGTACGTTCAGATGTAGAAAATAGCATCATGTACAGTATTTACAGGTAATGACAGTGTATTCACGTATCAACACTCCAATGACTCTTATTATCTAACGACTTGGACTGTCAAAACAGGAACAGAAGAGCATAAAATGGGTCCATCTGACAAGTGCTGCGAGACAAAGATTGTTTTTATCACTGGACGTCAACAGCACCGTAAATAGAACACTTAATAGTGCAACTGGTATATGATATTATTATTATTATTATTATTATTATTATTATTAATAAGTAATTACATACTATGCATATTGGGGCAGCACAGGGGCTCAGTGGGTGGCATCGCTGCCTCACAGCAAGAAGGTCTGGGTTCAGTCCCAGTATGGAACACCCTGGGTCCTTTCTGTGTGGAGTCTGCATGTCCTCCCTGTGTCTGCATTGGTTTACTACAGTTTCCTCCCACAGTCCAAAGACAGGTGACATAAAGTGGCACTTAGTGTGTGACTGTGTGTGTGCCCTACGGTGGATTGGCGGCTCTTCTTGGTTTGTTCCTGCCTTTGCGCCCTGAGTTGCCGGGTGGGCACTGGTAGGCCCGTGACCCTGTGTGGATAAAGCGGAAGAAAATTAATGGACTATGCATATTATATCAGTCTATTGAGTGCAATTTTTGGCAACCCCTTTACTGTAAGCACCGCTGTCCCAGTGATAAGACGTGCCAAAACTGCAGCTGCCTCCAATGGCTATAAAGTTTCTTTATTTTTGTTTAGTTTATATCTTTATATTTTAATTATCTAAGTATTATTGGTATTGTATTAAATTCATGTGTTTGTAATATTTTTTTAAAACTAATTACAGATGAATAAAGGCATACAAATATAGCCCTTAAAAACAATCGTTTGGGGGTCAAAAACATAATAATTGCTAATTAATTACATTATTTCATTATTTACATTTTCTCTTATGGAGAAAGGTAATTCCAACTGACCCAGATTTGATGTTATAGATGTAATGTTGATAGATGTTTAAATTTCAAGGTTCCTCCGCAACTGAATCATTAATTAATTAAACATTAATTTAAAACTTGTGTTCACTGCTCTTGTAGTAGTTCACTTATTTGTACTACTTTAAAAATGTATTTACAAATCAAATTTATTCAGGTTTAACAGGGAAAATAGACAATAAAATAAACATTTACGGTGAGTTTTTACAACAGCTTTGTCCCATGTCCATGAACCTCATCCATGAAGCTTCTAATGACCACTTCCCATGCTGATGTTGCTTCCATTTCCTCTCAGCTGAGCCATGGATTTCTGGACTTCTGTCTAGTAACAGCACTAAATGTTTTACTCCTTGTTAAGATGGCGGGATCTTATCTTACAGATGGTCAATCTTTACAACTCACACGCACTTAAACGATGTTCCCTCTCTAGATGATCAGAAGAAGAGTCGCAGTTGGTATGCAGTGAAAGAGCCGTGCCTTTCTGGATCTCAGTCAGACTTGTCCTCAGCCATTGAAAAATAAACTAAAAACAGGACAGATAACTGAAGTGTATTTGCTAAGAGAGTCGAGAGTGAGAGATGAGAAAGATGGTTGGAAGAAGTAAAAGATAAGTGTGAAAATGACTCCGGCTCAGACTTGTCCATTTCCTAAGCTAAATCAGTCTCTTATGGTAAACAATCCCGAAATCCATTTGTGCCAATCGGTCCCTGCTCACTCAAAATGATATTACTCTCTCTTTAGTCAGACTGAAAGTAGATTTAGATTTTATGCAAAGCTCTAGGGATTTGAAACAGGATGGTGTTCTTGTGCGTCAGCGGATCATAAATAACATCATTTTGAAATGTGCAATCTGTTTAAATACAAAATTCTGTTTGTACAGCTGTATGTATATTTTACACTGAGATTCGATTTTGTGCCTGCAGCACATGGGGAATCTCAAATTCTGAATTTATCTCACTCAGGCATGAGAAGCTACGTCTGTAGGTGGAGGTCGGTCAGGGGATCGCTATAGCAGTGACCATGTAACGTCATTCAGGTCACTAGTGCATTGTGCCTGTCCATGGGTGCCCCCTCCTGACACTGGGGCTGTCAGATAAAATTTTACTAACTTTAAATGGGAGGTACCAAGCTTAGAGCTGTTAAATAAAAGTCCTTATGTTTTTAAGAAGTCAATGGTTAATATTTTAGGAGACTCTTGGGAATCTTGTAAGATAAACTGTCACGCTTGAGCTAAAGGAAAAGCAAAATGCATAGAACTTTTTGTTAAGATGTAAATTGTCAAAACGAAAACAACAGCTTTGTCTTTTCTAACTTTCTGTTTCAGCTTTGAAACTTGCCTCGAGGTTTTAGGATTTATATTACAACCTGTAGAGTGCAATATCTGAGATTCACTCCGCAATAACAAGGAACAAACACACCTATATTTTATAATACTACCTCGAAGGGGCATTTTCACTGACTTTAGGTAAATAATGTTTTGCCTTCACCTCAACTTCATCTCAGGGCATAAAACACATTTTTTTTTCTTTTGGCTTTTTAGATAACTCTGCATTTTAAAAAAATCCTCATGAACATCCCTAAGTACTAATTATGCTGGAAGGGCAAAATAATCATTAGGACATTTTGTTCCTATAAAGACAAAAACATGGCACCACACAGGTCTGAAAAGTTTATTGCACACTGCCAGGCTGTTTCCTTGTTTGTTTGGGATTCTGTCTGAAAGACAATTGTCGTTTCCCATCATGATCAGATAAGATAACGTCTTATAAATCCTTAATGGAAAATTGACATTACAGCATTTGGTCTGGACCAAAATAGAAATATGGATTTGGCAAAAGGGTGTGTAAAGGACACCGCAGCACCAAGTGGTCCAAAAACAAACAGCCCGTAAGGAAAAAAACAACTTGTTTTATGATTACTTCACTGAAAGGGCGCATCATTAAATTCAGCTTCCACTGAAGCGAGGACTTTAATAACTGTGTGATTTGGTTAGTCTGTGGTTCACTGCTGTTTCAATGGTTATTGCTAATTAAGGCTAATGGGCTATTGGAGCTAACTAGTCATTAACAATGCTATGTGAACACAACGTAAGAGACTGAATGTGTCTTTTGCTGATGTGAATATATGACTGAAAACCATTATGAATAAATAGTAGATTAAATGTTAAACTGTACCTAATACTAGGTCAACAATGTTCTTAGTGCAGCTGAACTTTGTTATATAAATTAACTTTGTTTCGGAAAATGGTTTGGATGGCAAATAAGCAATAAGCAATTCCTACCTTTTTACGTGAATACAAAACACCACTGACTTCCATTAATGTCAGCACAACATAAGTTTAAATTGATTTATATACAGCGCTTTTTACAATGGTGCATTGTCTCTAAGCAGCTTTACCATCTTATATTATATCAAAAGGAAAATCTCAAACTGAGCAAGCCTAGGGCGACAGTGGCAAGGAAAAACTCCCTGAAAGTAGAAGGAAGAAACCTTGGGAGGACCAAGACTTAAAAAGGGACCCGTCCGCCAAGGGTGGAATAGATTTTAATTGAACAATTACTTAAGAGTATATTAAAGTAATATTAAAATTAAGTAAATAATAACATTTAAATTAGTAATAAAATTCAAAATAACTAACAAAATGATAACTAAATGATGGAGGGATTTACTGCACTCTGGTGGGACCTGGGCATGGTGGGACTTGGTTCTGTTGTTGAAGACAACAAGTGATGCTGTGGAACTGGTACCGGAACATCACCGTGATGTCATTCATATTTATCACTTACACGGATAACTTGTATGTATTTCTGCTATGATCAGTTGTTGTTACGACTGGTCGTGCTTTTGTGCTGTTTAATTTCTCAGCTTGTGCTTTTCTCAGAATTTCAGATGCAACCTCACATAGTTTTAGAGCGCTTGTGTCTTTATTGTTTTCCTTGGTTTTGACCTTTCTCAATGACCAGAAGGATTCTCAGCATGGTCGCATAAAATATCTTTTACCATCATAAAGCAGTTTTTTTTTAAATATGCGTCGATAACACGATGTCTGAAGCAATATTGTTGCTGTGGTGTTTTCAGATGCATGTGAAGATTGAGAAGAACCCTGAGCTGGGCTTCAGCATATCAGGAGGCATTGGAGGACGGGGGAATCCCTTCCGTCCTGACGATAATGTACGTCTCACTTCATGAAATCGCTGCCTTTTAATTTGTGCATGCATGTCTGTCTCACTCTGTATCTGCTTAAGTATAATATGAGTGTGGTGCTCATAATTCTTTACTGATTATTTCTGTAGGGAATATTTGTGACGAGAGTTCAGCCGGAAGGACCTGCTTCAAAACTGCTTCAACCTGGGGATAAGATCATCCAGGTACGTGATAGACTGATACGAGAGGGCAGGAAGGCCAAAATCCTCTATCACAATATATGTGAATTATCTTAGGATTTATGAAAAAGAAAAAAATTGTTTAACAGGAGCAAATAGAATAACTATTTTTGGTTCATTGCTATGTAAAAGGCACTTAATCATATTTTAAAATATGTATTTATGGCTGTTGCTTGTAAATATCTCAAAATACCTCTAACCAGCAAAAAAAATAGCAAGAATATACTGCTTACAATAGTTTGGAGATATTTCGAAATTAATTAGTATTGTGAGCAGCGTAGTATTTGCACTGCGTTTGTCATATAAATGAGGAACCTCGACTTTGATACAAGTCCACGAGGCTCAGCATTACATAAATCAGATCAGAAGGGCATTTATTCACTTCTGAATGTCTTTACAAATACAGACACTCCATGATTTACAATAGATTTATATTCAGATACGGATCGCAAAACATGGAGTATGATGCAGATATGCCATTTAATCTATCCATGTCTGTCTGTTTTACCGATAAGAGGAGTTTCATATTAAAATAGGAAATAAAAATCTGTCTTATATGCAAATAGGGGATACAGTCGATACCGGTTAATTGGACCAGCCGCTTATTCGGACCAAAAAGTACCGAAACTAATTCTATTATATACGTGTAATTTTATTCGCATATTTGGACCAAAATTCCACTTAATTGGACCAAAGAATGTGTACAGTATGTAATATCCGTGGTTACCAAAGAAACTCTTCATCTCTGGCATCACTACAATGCTCCTGAGTTTCTCCCCAGCCCTCTACTGCCACCTACAGGTCTTTGCCTAACATTTCCATTTACTACAAAAAAGAAGCCACA
>JAUZSU010036956.1:0-10232 GCA_034780255.1 Parotocinclus maculicauda
AAGAAAGATGTGTGTGCCATCGGTCTGTTTTGATATGCTGCTAGTGGTTTTTTAAAGTCACTATACTTGCGTATCTCATAAGTGTGAGTGAATAAATCTCAGCAAAACATTCTTCAAATATACCCTGTAGAATTATCGATACGATGCATGAGTATGTCCTAAAGTAGATTCAAAAGAACGCTGTTAACCAAATGAGACAAAAAAAATCTGACTTGTTCATTTATTGATTAATAAAAATGATCCAGCATTACTTACCTGTGACTGTCAAAGTTATTTGAACATCTTTGAAAATCTTTTCAATACTAATAGCAAACATTCACATTTTTGCCACTCATATATGTAATATTAGGTATATGACATATTTTACATATATAATATTTTATTGCATCATATTATGTAGTATTTTCCTTAATAAATAAATACATAATCAACTATAATATTTTTGTCTAATTCTGTTTAATTGGTTTCTCTGTATTTACTTTTAAGAATTGTGTTGAAATCGAGACATTTAAGCCAAAATATAACACATCCTAAAGGGTTTACAAAGTTTATGCACCACTGTACATTATAAAACAGGCTAGGACTGTTTACATTCATGTCCAACAACATTCTTAAACATTTTCGTGAGAACAGACTGTCAACCATTTGCTTAAATATATGTTTGAACAGATAATTATTTTAAACTTTTCTGTCATTTATCTCGCTTTTTTTTTTACGTCTTAAGTGTGACGTTTAATGTGTTTAGACTTTGCCTTCAATGCATTTCATCTGGATTGTATCCTGATAAGGTACCACATGTATTTTCACTGAATAGTCAAATGCATCTCCAGATTAAAATCCAATTGCTTTATTCCAGAAAATATTTAAATCATCTTATAACACTGGACTATCCACTTGGTGTGTTTTTATAGGGTTTATTTTCAAATGATATTTGTCATATCAAACGTCTTGAGTTTTCTTTAATTTTCATAATCTAAAAGGACACACCAATTTAAGCAGTTATAGGGTAAGGCATAGCTTTATCTGAATGCAATTCTAAAACCTAAGACTCATTAAATGACTTAATGTAAATAGGGTGTTTAATTCCTCAAGAGAACATATTTTCTTTGCACATTGCTGTGTTGAATTAGCTAACTAACTCTCACACAGACATATATGTTCATACAATAACCTGTTCTGAAGCTTAATTAAACTATTTAACAAGTTATATTTAACAAGTTATATTTAACAAGTTAAAAATTAAAGAATAACCCACCTCATTCAGTCACAAGGAAATTTAGCTTGTTCTTAGATTACTCTGTTCTGATAAAGGTGTGTGTATATATAAATGATATAAATGACTAATGATCCAGTAACTATGGGCTTGACAGCTCAGTCATAATGGGAAGCCTTTATGTCTGAACTGTCAATACCATAGTTAATGGATCATTAGGCACGTACACATAGCAATTTATAATACAGCATTTGCATTCTTCACAAACACCAATAAAACAGGTATACACAAGTGTGCTTTGATTAATGACCACGTTACATTTTGTGAAACAGGATATTGGGCGAAATGGCCATTGTCATGATCATATAGAACTATACTGTGAATATAAAGGGTATGTTCACAAGAAAACTGATATGTGCATGCATCAGAGAAACAGCTGAATCACGAGTGATTGATGAATGATTGTAATAACTGATTGTAATAACTGTTTGACAGAAGCCAAAAATGCTTTTATAGACAGCATCAACACCATATAGAGGATCAAAACAGAAGATCTGACAGATGAAACAGAGTTAGCAAGTGAATGTGAACCAGTTTATGTAATTGCAGGTTAGAGGAAAGGTAGTTACTTACACGCACACAAACACACAACATTGGCAGACTTCTGATCTTAATCCCGCCCCTACTTGTGGATCCTCAGCTTTTAAGGTGCCGCATTGATTGATTTTTACTTCATATTATAATTTATTATAATTTTTAAAGACAGAACGGACATTGATAAGATGGTCTTAAAATGGCACAAAGCTATATGTATAATGTGCTACCCTCCTAATGTGAAAACTAATTAGGTTGGCCTAAGGACATGTCGAGTGGTTTATGTTGGGTCTTGCGAGACGAAACTTGTATTATTAGAAGTGCTGAAGTTCAGAAGATAAATTGGAAATAATTACAATTTTAACAAATCTCATGGCACCTTGATTCAATCTTTTCAGCAGGTCTGTGAAATGTATTTTGGAGACATTTAAATGACAAATTTGAAGAAGCACTGTGCTTCCGGTTCGTAGAAGAAAATCCTGTGTTTCTGTCAAATAAATGTTCCATAAATGTGTGAGAAAGACAAATGTCAATCAGTGATTATGACTAAGTGTACTACAGCTGCTGTGACAGCCCAAGTTGGAGTAAGACTGAACAGCTGCAAGGTGATTATATAGCAGATCCAGCTCCTGAATGTGCCCAATCGGACAGTCAGCTATAAAGTCTATAAATGTCCTGCAGTGTACAACAAATGTTGGACTATAAATGCCAGAGCCATGTGATGTTTGACATGTATCTGAACCACACACACCGCAATGTGCATAGTTTATACTGACACCACCCGAGGATTCGGAACATGCACCTTTTTATCCACAGCAAAACGCAGGAGCCCAATTGCAGCATTTTCTGTCTGATCCTAACTGCCATTAATGTCTTTGCCTTTGATTTTTATGTCTTAGGAAAAAATCAACCCGACAAGGCACAATAAGACAAGGTAGCTTTGGCCAATAAGAGCAGCTTGAAATATCTATTAGCCAGTAGTAAACTGGTAACCTTCTGTCACATATTGTGTGCGTATGTGTGTGTAATATCGGATCTCATTAACAGTAAAGCATTTTTGTTTCCGACACAAAAACTTTCTTTAAAAAGCACTACTTAGCCATACGAGTGAAAAATAAAATTCTACATAATAATAATAATAATAATAACATTAAAATAAACACAAACACAATGATTACCAGAACCATAACTTATTAATGCAAAGCATTCATTTCAAACAGCACGTTCATCATTTATGCCTGGTCTTGATATCATATTCTGTATTTTTAATTCTTAGTTGCAGTGTATTTATAATCCATGAGGAACTGTACTACTTGACTGTCAGTGTCAACTACTCCACAAATTACATTTTGTGTTTTGACAGTGATTGATTTGACTTGACTTCGAATAGACTGTTTACAAATTGTATAAAGTCCATAATGATATTTGCGAAGCAAAACTCCCAATGCGGTGAAAAAGAAACACTTTACATTGTACAAAATTGCTCAAATTTATATATCAGAGTTTCATATGGAGCTCTCTGAAAAGATTTTTTTATTTTTGTATTTATATTGGCTGGCGTAATAAATGATAAACACGAACACATAAGCCAACACGATGATGTGCCATCCACCTTGCATGTCGTCCTATTTTTGCTTCATGATGCACTGTTACACCCCTAGTAACTTTAAAAAATACCCGATATTAAATATTTTCACATTTGTTATATGTGTAGCTATTTAAAAAATCAGTTATTGAGGAAATCAGACTTACTATAAACTAAAGAGTGCTATTACTAATGACAATTAAAGGAAATAATGTGGGCAACTACAGTGGGCAATACAATAGTTTGCAAATACAGGAGTCATGTCCCCATGCCTGTCTGTGGCAGATGCGTTCCAAGACTTCTCATGGATATTTGAAACCAATGAGTGTACCAAAACCAATGTATAATGTATTTTTGATTTGAAAACCGAGACACATACTACATAACTAACTGCGGATAGTGTGATCAGCAAGCATACACTGGACAAAGAGATGATACATGAGCAGTATGAGATTATTTCATCAAGCTACTCAGCACGGCATTTGGTGTAAAACTTTATGAATAGTTTATTTGTGGATTTGTTGTCCATTGCATAGTTTGAAATTGAAACCAGGGTTAGCAAATCTGCAGATATGGTCATGATGACCAAGGTTTACTTCATCTTCCGTACACACGTGTTGCCTGTTACGGCATATTGGCATGTTCAAGCTCTTGGTTTCTTTTTTTAATTATCATTTATCAGCCATTATAATCGCAACTACTGATTTATCTACAGTTAGCTCATATCGTCCGATAATAATGGCATTAGTGCATTATTTTAGAGAAACTTTGTTTTCTGTTTCTATTGACGTTTAGCCTGTAAAAGAGCCACTCCGTTATTGTGACCACAGAAAAGATTGAAAGATTGTAAGATTTATATCAAATTAATTTGAAACTCTTTATTTGAAACTCTTTATAGTTGTTAAAACAAATAAGTATAATATTTTGTTACAGTTGTAGTAGGGACCTATTGCCTTTATATCCTCACGTTGTACACAGTATATTTTGTTGATCATTTATAGTAATTAGGATCAAGAGCTCTCGGTGATCAGAAGGCTGTGCTAAGAGGCTGTTGTACATCTTGTCTTTGTGTGTTTGGCCAGGAGTGATGGTGTTCGTGTGAGTGTGCGCTTGCTGCTTTCTGCTGACGCGTATTTTAATTCAGACGTCAATAACTCAGAGCTGACCTCTGACCGCTGCAGTCGATATGGGTTTAATGGGCAGAGGTGCATTTAAAAAGTGCTGTGTGTGTGCAAGCTTGTATAACTATGTATCATGTTACAGAGTATGTTTGGAAGCAAAAGTTTAAACACACAGGGTGCACTACTGACAATCACACATGCACTGTTTCTCCCATCACCACACAACAGCTCTTATGATATGCTGTCGCTCATATACAGACACATTACACATGCACAAGCTGTAGGTGATTCTCAGTCAATAAGATAAAAATGGAGTTCTATATATGGGGAAAGATAAGTGTTTTTTCAACAGCCCTGACATGTGAAACAAATTAGACAATCAGAAAAAAACATGAATAACTCAAGATCCATAACTTGTGATATCTAATTACCAAATATTACTTTATAAATAACAAATAAGGAAATATAATGCTATTTATGAAATACAGTGTAGTGTTTTTCACAGGATTAATAGAAGGGTGTGTGTCTGTGTGTCTGTGTGTGTCTGTAAATAATATTTTAATAGGCAAGTACTGATAGTGAAATTCTTGTCAGTTATGTAAGGACATAAAAATGTAAATGCTGATAATGTGTGGCTTTGAAAAGTTTTCTGATATAAGAAAGTAAAAAAATCATTTTTGCTGTGTTTTATTGCCTTATATAAGGGCTTTGTATCTGCCTGTCCCTAATCTATATAGGGCCACCTAAAGGGGTAATCACAGAGGTGTATTTATAGGCTTACTTGGGCCCAGACTGACTGAGACTGGTTTGTCTGTGTATGTGGTAATTCTTGCTGTAATGATAGTTAATTATGGCTGCCTTACCCCAGCTCTTCTCACATACTGAGATGCATACGTCCATGTCTACGTCAGATACAACCATAACAACATAGAAAATACTACTAATAAGATTAGACTACCTTTTCTGTCCTAATAAATAAAGAGCCATCATCGAGTTAAGATAGCAGTTCTGGCCCAAGCCTCCCTAACAATAAACTTCCTCACATAGCTATTGCAGGAGCATTAATGACTTGTCTGTCAGAGGTTGGAAAAGAGCCATGGGCTATAGGATTACATTGGTCAAATCATTGCACCACACATGGTCACACCCCACTAAGAGACAGAGGGGCGTAGGTGGATTTACTATTTGCAATCCTGGACATTATGCTCATTAAAGTGCTTTTTGTTTGGGCCCCTTTGTGCCTATGGATTAGCGGTCCTTCTCTGTGATTTTGTGCTCCATGACTGAGTGCATGTTTGTGGGAAGGGGTTGGTGTGTCGAGCTTTGCGCTTTTCACCTCCACTAATACCAACCACTACACATCTCTGCATGAGCCCTAGACATGATTAATGTTCTAATGCTAGATATGTTGTTTGTGTTTGAACAGGTCTGTATTCCAGACTTGGTTATTTTAGACTTTGTCAGCTGGGCTTTGTAAAGCTTTAGAGAAGACTTAAAGCAGCTGCCATTTTTTGCATGATGAAGCAGGGTAATGATAAAAGAATATCCATGTTAGAGTGTTGTAAAGTATCTGTAATGGAAGACAGGTGTGGTAATGGATAATAGCACTGGATAAATAATATTTACCACCTTAAACACTTGTAGGTGTATTTTTATTGGTTGAGGGCTGTTGATCACAAAAATCACATTAAAATTAGAAATTGAAGTCTAACGGTATGTTTCCTACTAAGCATTATGTTTTGTATAGTCCAAAGATGCCCTGGGCATGGCTTGTCAGGTTAGATTATGGCATAGGGACAACAAAATCTGCTCATATTTACATATGCTGCTTGGGCACTTTGTTGCATGTTGTTCAGGCAGTAGTTTGACCATACTTGACAAAGGGATATTTACTGTCTTCAGGAAGAGTTAATACAGAAAAGTCCAGTCAATATTGCAACAGCTGCAATACATTGTGCTACATCTGTGGCAAGTGCACACTTAAAGCTCTGGTAAAATACTATAATTTCATTAATTGAGAAAGCCTATGAGCTCTTCTGCCCATGTAAACATGATGACAAAGGCAAGCCCTGAACTTCTCACATTTGTTGAGTAACATGTGCAACATGTGAGATGCCATTTGCAGTCCCTATTATATAACAAGAACAGAAGTATCGTGTAACATGCTGTTACTTCTGCCAGACCAATGTATCTAGCCTTCCTGCTATAAATACCCAAGTCTGCCTTCAGGCATTAGGTCTGTGCCATATGATGGCAGTTTGCCAGTATAGTAGCTACCAGAGGTATAAATTCAAGATAAGGCAGCTAAGGTAGCCACAACACAAGCACCATGTATAGAAAGCGACAACATCCAAATGTTGAACCCTGGCTCTCCCCATCTGATAACACAGCCAGACTCAAATTACCTGGTTAGGGACTTAAAATGTTAAATGTTGATTAATGAAATTTTTTTAAAGTAAAGAAATGTATAACATGTTTCTCCAGATTCCTGCATGATGCTGTAAATCTACAATTATTTTTGTGCTCAGCTTCATCATTGTACAGCTTATTGTTGTATGTTTCATCAGTAAATGCTGAAAACCCTCTTTTGCATTTGAATGTCATGTATTTGATTTTCTGCACATCAGTTTATTGCCAACTTCCAGAAATGGTTTTTAAAAAGGGTATCTTTGAGGGTAAAAAAATGGTATATTTTTGACTGAAAGTGTAATAAGAGCAAAAAAGGCTGATTTCAGGCTAGGTCAAATAGCAAGGTCTTGAACTGGACACTCAGATAAACTCTCTCTCATATAAGGTTCTCTGAGGTAGAATCTAAAATGTTGCATTTAAATGTAAATTCTATTTCAACGCAGTCATGCTCAGTTTTGAGCACCAGCAGATTAAATTATTTTATCATTGCTAGATCTCAAGAGATGTTTGACAAGTGATTGTAGTAACTGTTCATGTGAGATTTCAACAGTAGTATTTTTATTTACTGTGACTTTCAATAAACACAAATTTTAAAAAAGCTAATTAGAAAAAAACAATACCATTCAGGTTTGGTTTATATCTTGTGTTATGACCTTGATTATTTAATTTCAGTACATCATTAAATGATACCAAATATTTTGACGTTTTGTGTCTACTTGTTATTGTTCTCTTGATGAAACCTCAGCAGAAGGGACATACTCCTTCATGTGGGAGCACAGTCTCTCAATCAATAAACCATAAAAGACAGCCCTGTGGGTATAGCAGTACTATTAAGAGTCGGCTAAACAATTATTGGCACCCTTATAAAGATTAACCTGCTCTCAAAATGTCAGTTGTAAAGTAGCTTATTTCCGCTAAAAATATAAAAGAATATAACCTGCAATTTATTCATTCATTTAATTAATTACAGACGTTCCTCCTCTGTTCTCTATATGAAGAGAGAGGGCTGCTGCTATCAAGAGGCATAGATTTTAAAGGATTTGTACCTTAACAACAGATTTTAGCATATAAGTATAGTATATAATATTTTGTATATAAGCTTTTGTTACAGTATATATAAATGCACTCTCAGATTTATTTTATGATTTAACTTTTTCTTCTTTTACAGCTTTTTACATCACACTGGTTTTATGTCAAAATATTGTCACATCAATAGCAACAAATCAAGCATTAGTTAAAACTATTAAAGCATAAAACATATAGCACCAATCCAAATGCTATGTAAGCCTAAAAGGCTGAATTCATATTGAATTTCTTGTGACATTTTCTGATATGTATCACTGGCATTTCTCAACTTAACCATAGCTATCAACTGTCAGTATCAGAGACACTAAATGAGCAGATGTGTGCATGTGTGAGCAAGTGCCTTGCATGTTATTTTTCTCCTTCCCCATCCACCATTTTGTATCAGATAGTCTGATTAAATGTATTTAGTGTATATAGGTTTTTTTTAAAGGAGTGACTCCACTTAATACATTTTGGATACAAAATCTCTGTGTCTTAACATGTGATATTATGCAGGAACTCCAGTGAACCGAATCCCAATCATGGCCAAGCAGGTGCTGGATCTCTACATGCTCTACAAGCTGGTGACTGACAAGGGAGGACTGGTGGAGGTCATCAACAAGAAAATCTGGAGAGAAATCACCAAAGGCCTAAATCTTCCAACCTCCATCACCAGTGCAGCCTTCACACTCCGTACTCAGTAAGAAGACAATAAATAACAATATAAAATATTCCAGTGATTGGGAATAATTTAAATGTTGCCACAATCTGTTGTAGTTTACAGAGCCCCCGAAGTACCAAGGTGGAAAAAAAGGTTAAAAGGTTTTTAGAAACTTAAATTATTTCTTTAATTTACAATTCATTTCTCCAGTTTAATAATCTATTCCCTGAATGTAATATTCCGTTCCCTCAATTGAGTATTATGTTTCCATAATTTAAAAATCCGTTCCCTCATTTAAAAAATTAAGCCTGAAAAAAGCAAACTTATATAATACGATAATGGTAATCATTTATTCAGTCGTTCATTTATTTATTCACCATATTATCTGCTTAATCCTGAGCAGAATGATGTAAGAGCCCGTTGCCTAGTCGGTTGCTTAGGTCACAAAGCAGTAAAGATTCTTGACATGGAGCCAATCCACTAATAGCAATCAATAAAGACATTAAATAAGTGAAATATAAAGACATGAAATAAGCAAAAATAAAGTGAGAAAAAAGCTTGAATATCCTGCATAATGATCCAGTCTAAAAAATGTGAAATTATATTTTTGCCAGACTGTGCACATCTAATATATAATGGTCAGGCTGTATTGTACATAATGCTGAATGCTTTTATTGTCGGTTTCTACTCACACCCCCTTTCTTATTCTTGTTCATCAAATTCTGCTCCCGTTGAAAGTGCCTATTGACTTTATTGATGGGATGGATATATTGATTTGATTTGGGTCAAAGTTCATCTTGAATGGTGAGTAGGAGACATCAGAGTGAGGGTATGTTTCTAACACAACCTGAGGAACTGCAATATCTATTCTTTCACTAAAACATGGCCAAGTCCTTTAGTAACGGAATATTCCATTACCAAAATGAATATCTGTAGACTGTACGTATTGCAGCTAGAGACTTTAATAAATCAAACTTTACTAGTGGATGATCTCCAGCTTTCCTACTGGTTAAAGAGATCGACTGATGACACCAGCTCTCACATCCTATATACCATATTGGCAGGAGAAGGGAGCTGTGTGAGGCTACTGTTTGACTACTGTTGTTCAGCCTTCTATAGCTTGTTCCCTTCAGGCAGCATGACAAACCAAGAGAATGGGACCTGTGCTCCTTAGCTGGATGGGTACTGTACTTTTTTAGCTGGATGGTCACAGGTGGCCAAAGTACAGGACTTCACTTCTTCACTCTTAAACTCTCCAAGGCTGGATTTTAAGCATTTTGCTATGTTTCCTATACATGTATGACTGCATACCCGGAACATATCTCCAACACTGCGATGACAGTCCCAATTACCAGTTATCACAAGTACCCACATGGATAAGGTGGAAAGGCATCCAGTGATGCGAGTCTGTTTCTAAACATCAACAAGCCTGAACTGGTTGGAGACGTGTAGAAGGGACATTCTGGAAACATACACAGCACTCAAGCTCATGGAATCTCCAGTAAAGAGAGTTTGTTTGTTTGTTTATTTGGCTTCTTTAACGTCGCTATCGGCATCAGTGGCCATGTAAGCGACACACACAAG
>JAUZSU010036977.1:0-10232 GCA_034780255.1 Parotocinclus maculicauda
TAAAAGTAAGTCTAAACTCGCGGTCGGCTCTTTCTTTGGTAACCACGGATATTACATATTTCTTATTCGCTCTCACGGTCTTTGGTCTGATTAAGTGGAATTTTGGTCCAAATAAGTGAATAACATTAGACGTATATAATAGGATTTGTTTCGGTACTTTAGGATTTGCTCCGAATAAGCGGCTGGTCCTGTTAACCCGGTGGTCCAATTAACCGGATTTGACTGTATCCCCTAATTAAATATCCCATATCCTTATTTTTATGAGCAGTGTTATCTGCATTTTGGACCTGTATGAAAACCTGATTAGACTTTAAGTCATATTTATGCAGAAATGTAGAGAATTCAAAATCATTTACAATCTTTTAAGCACCACTATATAAATGTATTTCATTATATCAGTACTTAGAAGGTCAATATGGTGTGCTCAGGAGCCTAATGGCTTATTGGAGGAAACTTACCAAGTCGGGCAGTGACAGCATGGATGCTCTTGTACTGTTGGAGTATGAAGTATTATCACCCACAATACTGACAGCATTGTTTGTAGTATTTATGATGGGACAGTGATTAGAGAAAGGTTCCCAATAACAGTCTCACCTGTCCTCACTGTCATTTGTAGGGTCTTGCAGTCTGAGGCTATGCAATTACCAAACCAGTCACTGATGCAGCTCTGGTAGCTCTTTGTATCTCCTCTGTAGAAGGTGGTGGGAATGAAAGGAGGAGTTTTTCATTTTCATTAGACACATCTTTTATGTGTAGTTGGGAAAAGCTCTAATTGGTTTCATCATCTGATCATAGATCCTGGTCTATTTAGAATTTAAGTAGCAACTTCAGGATAGAAGTGGGCTGACAATTTCAGGATTTGTTGACTATGATATGCTCGGTGTGAGATTAAGCTAATTAGCCACAAAGAGTGTTTCATAATCGCTTTTACCCAGCTTGGCAAGAACTCATGGTTGTGAAATCTTGTGTTTAATTGCCATCATTTAACTTGATCTTGATCAGGATGTGATTACTGTGACAGGTCCACCACCCACGAGCTTACTGCCACTGACTACATACCTATTTCAGTTCAGAAGCGGATAATGAGGGTTGTTTACTGATGGCCCATCCTTTGCTGCGTTAACAGATTGTGGAAGACCCACTCACCTTCTGTCATGCATGGTCTCTACCCTGGTTCCCATGCTGTGAAGCTAATGGAAAAGACTGCTATCGCCACCTGCAAATTTTCCCCACTCAGGAATAAGAAAATATTCATTCCAAATACCCACGTCTTAACAAAATTAAAGGTTTAATCAAACTAAAGAGAAATGTTTGTCTTCCTGTTATTTGACTGGTTTCTTGAAGGCTATCAGTATCAGATCTCTTACTTCTTACATTTAAAGAATTATTTAGAAATGCCTGATATTTTGTATTTTAAAAAAACATTGTGAAGTAGCAGTGCAATCAAGACTGCAGCAGCTCAGCAAAGAAGTTTTACAATTTACATATGTATATATAAAAATGATTTGTAGAGATATGTTAAATATCACTTATCAGGTTGATGGTTCTGGGTAAATCTCAGTTCCAAACAGAGTGATCAAATTTCACTATTGTATATCGAAATATCATATTTCTTAAGAACTGTGGTTTTTATTAGAGTTACATTTTTTAATACAATACAATGCAATATTTGCTGATACTATAGAGTCTGAATCTAGACAAACAACAATTGATTAGTTAGGAGGGGCAAGTGTCTTCATCTACCTGTGGTCTTGCACAAGCATTTAGATGTCTAGCTTGTTTTGCCATGTGACTGGATGAAACACTGAAAAGTTTATATTGGAATTTGAGTCAACCAACAGCCTCCAAATTTGCTGCCTGGTCCTTTCTAGGCAGAAAATAAGGGCAAATGGTAAAGATTAGTGGCTCTCATCGCACGGCTTGGTAAATCTGAGCAATCCCTTGCATATTCCACCATAGTCAAACCCTTTTCATTGAGTACCCACACACTGTAGCATGTAGAGCCTACAGTCATTCTTTCTCTTATGTCCTGGAACTCCCTGCAGGTAATTATTCCACTCCCTCTGCTTAATCACTCTATCATGGTCAAAGAAATCTATTGCAGCAAATGAGATATGGTTTTGGAATGAATCCTGATTGTGTTAAAAGAGCTTTTTCAAATTCACTGATTATACATTTACATACAGTTGTTGTGTTACAATAAAATTAAGGGCATGGGACTTTAAATCATAATCAGCCATTGTATTTTTCATGTTTTTTTCTGGACCAGTGACAGAGCTATTACATCATCCTCATGTGGTCATAAAATGTTGAAGTATGATACTAATTCAAGCTCCACCCCAACCTCTGTAGAGAGCAGTATGTGTGAGGAATTCTGTTACTCTTAAGCATTAACTGGTGTTTAGTATCAATGTTAGGTTGGATTGATTAGAGTTGAATAGTTGGGGAATTCTGTATTTATATCAACACTTTATAATCAAGCTTTTGCAAACACAGCCTGATGGCTTCAGGACTTCAAATAGGTGTAAAATGGTGCCACCATATGGAAGAAATCAAGTTCTTATATTTGTAGTACTCTAGGGACTCAGTGTGGGAGTTGTAAAAATGTATGCACAAATACTTGCTGAACAATGTAATGCATGAGCATTGATAACATTCACATGCTCTGTTCAGCTTTGTTGGCCAAATAGTAATGCTGTTTTAAACAGGCAAAATAGAGAATGGAAATGGTCTCGCCCTGATTAAGAAAAAAGTTTCTGGGTTCTCATAAGCTCTGTGCTCATATTAATATAATTAATCTTTTTTCAAACAAAGCCACATTATTTGACTGTGTACCCTTATGTTTCACCATATATTTAGGTATGAAGAATAGAAAAGCAGAACAGAAGGTTTTATATCATTTGTCATGATTCAAGATTTCTTCCAGTTACACCATTTTATTGCTGGCATTAACATTATCTTTTGTCTGGAGCCATTACCAAAACCCCTCATAACAATGGGTTCAAGATCTCAAATATGCTGCTAGTTTCAGAGGACTGTATTATACCCTGTACTATTTCGTAGTACACGACATTCTAAAAATATTATAGCATTCTTGATATCTTGAGTCATAATTAAATTCAGCTTTTCCCTGCAAGACTACAAGGTATGTTAACTGCTTTGCTTTGTGCCAAAATGATAGTTCTGTCTAATTCTGTTATTTCTTTTTATGGTATTTAAAGTGGTGCAGGCAGTCTGTTTCTTGTTCTAATCTTTTTTACTTTGTATTACCTCATTCACTGGAATGTCAGCTTTTCTCAGTTTTCAGCTTCATAAAGTGTGCACTGCATGATGTGCTTCACTTGCTGGCTATGTTTGAACATTTTGCCTGCAGATAAAAATCTGAAGGACACACTCCTGTTCGTAATAGCACTATGAACATTAAGATTGCAGAACAAGCATTGTTTGTGAATTTAAGGTTCTTAGATCTGGGTTTTTATTAGACGAAAACAAATCTATAAGCAGACAACTGTAACATCAATAACTTAAAGACATGATACTGTAATTATCACCATCCATCATCTATGGGAACTTTACTATAACATTTTTATGTTCTTCATGTCTGAGAAAATTATTAAACATACAGCCATATCATTATATCTGGTATACTGCTGTACAACAGAGGGCTGTCAGTTAACAGAGGGCTTAATATTTAACTGATAATGAATTAGGTGTGTCGAAGCAAACACTAAACTGTTTATTGCTGTGGACCTGAAGCACATGGGCATGTGGTGATACAATGTTTCTTCATTATGTTTCTTCATTTTTCATCATAATCTCTGAACATGTTATTGCTAATGTGCAATTACCATTTATCAATTTTGTCATCGATTAACAATAAACCTTACTCATAACTCACTCAGAAGTGCTGTTGGATGTAAAGTGTGTAATGTAACTGACTCAGGACAACCTGCAACCCTGTTTAATATCAAGTAGTTACTTAAAATGAATGGCTAAATGATTTAATGTTAATAAAAAAAATAATTATATTTATAAGTGAATTTTGAACATATAGGATTTATAATATTTTCTAAGTAAAGCTAAACATACAGACTTTTTTTTCTCAAGCTACAAAAGCAGACTAGATAGATTAGGTTTAAACAAATGCTGAGTATATATTATAACTTGTTTTCTAAAGCAGTTGTATTCAGAATTTTGGCAGCACAGCCATGCATCTGGTAAATGTCCATACTCATACCTCTCAGCCCCCTGGTCCTTTTGTATGACTTGGCTTAATCTCTCCTTTAACAATAACTCATGTACCGGTACTCATGTGCTGTCGTGTTTTCTTGTCTGGGTTATTACTCTCTTTCCATTAAATCAGATTTTCTGTTATCTACAATTTAGTTCTATAATATCCTCCGTCGCTGTTCTCTGTATATAACCAAATAGAATGTCAAATTGGAAGAGAGTGCCGCATATTGACTGTTCAGTAGGGTGTATGATCGCCCAAGACTGCCAAAACACACAGGGCATGACAGCGATGGGGTGTGGTAGGAGGCATTGGACGGGTTTGCCAGACATCCTCCCAGTACATCTCATTTAGGTCTAGAGAACCAATTTATGCGTTCGTCTCCTGAAGCATGTTGTTGATGAGATGTGCACAGTGGGGCCTTGCATTATCGTCCAGGGAAGAAAGTTGTTTCCAACTGCTCCAGCATAGGGTACCACTAGCAGATTCAGGACCTTATATAGGTATCTGACAGCAGTTCCATTTCTGATGACGTGGAGTTTGGTACGACCACCAATGCTGATGCCACCCCAAACCACGACCCACCACTGCTGAAGGAGTCCCTTTCTTGCATGAAACATGGATCCTCCAGTGTTCCTTGTTCATGCCAGATCAGGACACCATGATTGTCAGGCTGCAAACTGAATCATGACTCATCAAAGAAGAGGAGAGTTGACTACTCATCACGGGTCCAATGATGATGCTCATCAGCCCACCTTTTACTGGTTCTACAATGTTCAGCAGATATCAGAAGGCATACCAATGGTCGCCAGCAGTCGACATGCAGTCCAACATGACAGAGTTTATTTCATATCGTCTGGGTACATATTTGTCATCCAGTGGCAGCAAGAAACTGTCCCCATAACTCTGTTGCATTGCTGTGCCTGCTCCTTCTCAAGATCAAGTAGCGGTCATCTCTTGCTGTTGTGGTAGATGGGCGACCCTGTCCTATCTTCTTCGTACTGTTCCAGTCTCCTCACTCTGCTAATCCAAGTGCTGTTGACACTGTTGTGTCGGACCAGCTTCAAGACTTTCTTTGACTTTTGTTGTTAAAATTTTTTTTAAAAGATCATGTGTATATATTAGGGGTGAAACGATACACAAATTTCACAATACAATACATATTGCTCCACGATACGATACATTTTCGATAAAACATGGAGAAAGAAAATGATTTTAATTTTTTTTGCTGTAGAGGTCACAGAGGCCAATACAAACTCATTTTTATAAAGATGACTGGTACCAGAAGTTTTCATAGAACAAAATAGAACAAAAGAACCATACAAGTCTTAGTATGATAACCTGAGTGCATATGGAAACTGATCTTGCTTCAGCCAGTTTATTTACAATTTGATCCTGTGTTTCATTATAAAGTGCCACTTTTACTTTCTGAGTAACGGCGAAGCAAATAATAAAAAATATCTTAATGTATTCGATGCACAGGTCGTATTGTATCGAAATCCCCGTATAAAAAAAAATTAATATGACTATGTGTATTGTGACACCCCTAATATATATATATATATTCATATACAAATGTACATAAATATAGGCATGTGTGTGTATGTGTGTTTGAATAATAATAATAATAATATTACAGAACTGTTGCATCCTGTGTGGAACTACACACACTAGGCAGGTGTAGGAAGTAGGATCAGTGAAGAAAAACCCTGCACTTGACACAGAACAATATAATATGGTATAATTCAATATATGTTTTTGCATCTGTATTGAGGAAGTGAAATGGAAATACATTCTCAGCTATGTAGAGAGGTAAAAAAAAACACTGATAATAACCCAGTACTCACAACAGAGCAAACTGGGAAAGAAAGAAATAAACTTTCACTCATGCAGGTTTTCAAAGTCTTATTCTATACCAGTGAACGATTTAAACAAAGTGAACGGTTAAACAAAGCAGAAGCTCCCTCAGCAACAGCAAGAACAAGGAGCCGATTGCAGGCTGACCCTAAACAATTCCTATAGCCTACCACCCCTCTACAAAGGAGTAAAGTTACAATTTTTCACTAAATACCTCATGCCAAACCACTACCAAATACTATAGAGGTGTGCCAAATTATTTGTTGTCAGCCCTCATCAGCACTGTTCCTGCTGGCCACTGTAGGAGCATGCTAGGGATTGTAGTCCTAATTCCTAAAACAGCCCTCACCAGGAAAAGTGGATGAAAATATATATATATTTATACAGATACAGATTTATACAGATTTATATATATATATTATTGGTTAAACAGTAGATCTGGTTGTTTTTTTTAACAATTACTTTCTCTGTCTCTCTTCCTGTCTTTTTCTCAGTCTAAAAGCTGTTCTTTCTAGCCCACCAGCCAGCGGGACGTTAGATCTCTCCGGGATTCCTCTTGGTGTGAAAGACATGGAGCGTCTGTGCTCACACTTGCAACGGTACACATCTCGTATCTCCAGCCTAGAGTTGGGATTCACCGATCTCACAGACGAGGCCTTCCTCCTACTTTTGCCCACACTAGCCTTGATGCCTCGACTTGAGACACTAACACTTAATGGAAACAGGCTGACACGGGCAGTACTAAAAGAGCTCACAGACACACTTAAGGACCCTGACAGCTTCCCCAGCATCACATGGATAGACCTCGGGAACAATGTGGACATTTTCTCACTGCCTCAGTCTTTCCTGGTGAGTTTGCGCAAGCGATGCCCTAAACAAGGCAATCTACCCACCATCCTGGAGTTTGGAGAGAGTCAGGCAAGCGAGCCTGAGAATCGGCCAGACGGGGATGACACAGATAACACGGATGACACAAACAAGACACTGAGCCTGGGAGATCTTAGATCTGAGGTGGAGTGTGAGATGGATGGGGAGATGGAGATTGAAGAGATGATGGAGGAGCTGCTCGAGTTTGACAGGGAAGTACGTGGCAACGACGATGAGGACAGTGTGTGGACCATGGAGGAGCTGAGGGCTGCGAGAAGGCCTCTTGAAAAACAAAACAATGCAAAAAAACCAGTTAAGGCTGAAGGAGAAGAAGATTCCCACAGCCAGAGTTCATGTTCCAGTCAGTCGCAGGACTCCTCAGCAGCCTTCGGACCTATCAGAGAAGAGTCCGGTGTAGACCAGGTGCCTTGTTCTTCAGGCAAGCTGACCTGAGCAAAATCACTTTACAGTGTGTAGAAATTGTAGCGTTAAACCTATCTTGTCCAAAGGAAGAAAGGAAGAGAGCTGAAAAAAGATGTGTTAGAATAAAGGTCAGAGAGTTTAAAGTAAAGTTATGACAGTCATAGATTCAAGGGCACTATGGGAAAAGAATGATACGTGTATCATATATAAAATGAAAATGTACACCACATATGGGGTATAAAATACTGTAATACAGTCCAATATTCTTTGCAGGTTACATAATTCTCTTTCAGGTAATGCCCCTTGGTTGTACTGTCCTAACATTGGACCTTTACCTATGTGCCTGTTTGAAAATCTTAGAAAGGAGTGTGTCTGACTAAGATAGCATGCACACCATAACTGAGATATGGAAAACAATCAATGACAAAACACACCAGCCTAAAATTACTAGTTCATCTTGGACAATTCATTCAGACTTATCTATCCATCAAACAGAATTAAATCTGTTAAGCATGAGTTGAATATTCATGTTGCCAGAGTTAAAATTACAGTCAAAACTGAACTCCTTCAGTATTTCCTAGATGCCCTCAGTACAATTCAGCAGATTCCTGTGCTTTATGGTGTCACCAAAGATAGAAGAACAGAATGTCATAGTTGTTGCAGTTTATTGAACGGTGGCAATGCTTTGCTCTTCCTTTTATATGGACATTATAACCTCTCAGATTAAATTGCTGTATAATCGCAACTTATTTGTTATATTTTTACTAATATAGACATCCAACCCATGTATTCTGTAGTGTTTATTATATTAATTTAGCAATTCTGACACACTATTCTAAAAGTTATTCACTACGTGAATAAATACACTGTATTTAGACGCATAGACCTATAGGTTTACTCCCCAGAACATAATTGACTTGTGGTACCAAAGACCCAGCTACTGTGACCCAAGGAACTTGAATGATTAGAAGTCTCCTGGAGAGGAAGAACAAAGACACTGGAATTACACACTCAGGAAGCTGGTTCAGGACCCTGCGTTGACAAACACATCTCAGATGTGCAATCCAACCAACAGACGTCATCTTGCCAGTGGTGGTATACATACCAGGGACGCTCAGAACTAGTGGTGTACCTACTGATCCACTTTGATTTGTATCCCCCCTAGAGCAAAATGAGGTCTGTCTGTTGGTTAGATTGCATATCTGTTTTGCAACGTAAGGCAACCCAGTTCCAGCAGCCAGGGGTTCCTGGTTCATATTATTGTTCCACCAGGCAGTGCTTCGTTTCTGCCAGTCAAAGTTAATTCTGCATGTCTGATGGCTGACTCCCCATTGGCAGTGCCCTGGTGTAGGCTTGAGATCCATCTGTCTTGTACGTTTGTTTTCGTTGTTCAACCTTGCCAAGAGCTAACGCGTTTCAAGTTTCAGAGTTCTTCCAGGCCTCAGGAGATGGGTCTGTGGTAATGTAAGCAGGCATAACTAAATATAATTAGTAATAAGATAATTAACTTATTTAATGTACTTTCATAGAAATCAAATTCTGAATAGCCATGTCCATATAAAGTCTGATAACCTTGTCATTCCATGCAATTCTACAGTTCTACTGTTGTTCACAATGTCTGTAATAAACAAAGCATTTTATAGGGATCAGTATGCCTTGTATTCTTGTTGTTTCTAGATACTCAGATCTCAATCCAGGAGACAGTTTTATAACCCAGAAAAAATGTGATATTAACCAATGGTCCCTATGTCTTAGCATAAAGATTTAATAACAATATGCATATATCTTAAGTTATGAATGGTATTATAACAGTACATTGGTATAATGAAAAGTCTAGATTATTTGAAATGCTTATTAAATTCTATTTATGTAACTAATCTCTTAATTGACTCAAATTTTTTTATTTTACTGAATATGCAGATTTTTACAGAAATATTCACCTTGTGTGTCATATTCACATGATCAGCTATGTAGCAGATTTATATCTGCAAACAGCTGATCTGAATAAAAATATGTAACTTTTACATTGTTTATCAGTCAAATAAACGTTTAATGATTCAAAAAACGTTTAATGATTCAAAAAATTAATGGTTTATTCGATTCTTGGTTTAGTGACTTTCATCTGGAATAATTATATAACAATGTTTTATTGTGTTATGTTGTGTTATTTATTCACAATATATATTTGTAAATTATATTTATACATACTTATATTGGATCGTAGCTTATAAAAGTCTATCAAGAGACTGCTACACACTCCAATTCATGCAATAGCGACTCCTAGTGGGCATTGAAAGTATTACACAAAATTTATTTGACTTATTTTCAGTGGTAGTGTGGGGGGCATCGGGAACCAGTGCGGCTTTGAGAAGACGCTTTGCACCCAACAACTTGCAAATAAAAGGCAACAATTCAGATTTAGGTAGAAAGTAATTTACCGTTCTCTGAAATAGCCAATGCCCCCTTCACATGGTCTAAGACTGCCACTGTTATATAGGCCTACATATAACACTGGAAGGATCACAGAGACACACCAATATGTCAGAAAATGGTCAGAAAAATATCCAGTGAGTTGCAGTCCTCTGGGTGAACATGTCTGATTGATTTCAGACTTCAGAGGAGAATGGCCAGACTTGTTCAAGCTGATAGAAAGGCAACAGTAACTCAATAACTACTTATTCCACCTGAGGTGTGCAGAAGAGAATTTCACTCAAAACATGGAACCTCACAGTATATGGGTTACAGCAGCAGAAGATAACTAAATCCCAGTCTATAGCAAACAAGGTTTCTCGGTTATGACACCATTGCAAACAAAGGTGTTGATAGCTGGCTGTCAACGACAGGATACCCAATG
>JAUZSU010036988.1:0-10231 GCA_034780255.1 Parotocinclus maculicauda
GTCCGCATTAATCTCGATTGGAGGCCTGCTGAAAGAGCTGAAGCCCCGGACTAAGCTGCGTGCTGTGACAGAGAAGAGAGTAGTAAATGCAGGCGAAGCCAAGCCGCTGATGTCGGCCTCAACTCTGATTATCCTGGCAGGAAGAGGGCTAGCACCTAGACTGCAAGAGGTGGTTCGAACTGATCAGTTCTTATCTGATGGGCAATAAAGCTACCAGTTTTAATGGTTTAAAGTTCGTGTCTGGTTTTCAAATTTAGCGTTTAGCTGAATTACTGTATGAGAAAGTTTAAACTGTATATAATTTTAAACAAAAACGGAGCTGTGACGTTTAATTCTGGTTAAATCAGATTACATTCATATGCTTAAATCATTTTAGTAAGCAGGTACAACTGGGTGATAAAACCCGAAAAATGTATTATTAACTGAGTTTAAACTATTTACTTGTTGGGCTAGTATGCTGACAAGTAATGTTGGGCAATAAAACTATCATATTGTGACACTGACTATAAACAGTATTATAATAATTACTTTTATTTTGATTAGTTTGATAGGTTTTGATAAGAACCACATAATAATCAGGGCACATTAAAAACAACAACAAATGGAATTTGTAGATATTTGTTGTACTGGGGTGTGCACGCAATTTAGAGGGGCACGGCTGTACCCCTCTGCTGGCCTGTCAGTTATAGGTGCACAACAGTGCAAAAAATAAGCCTGCTGAACACAAATTCAGTAGATTAAGTCATTTAATTAAAGTGGGAGTTATGCTGCCATAAATAAGAAATTAAGAATAACACTAATGATTTTATATTAATTGTGTTATGCTAACATAATTGCTGCTTTTGCTATTTTAACAAATGCTTTTGTTTGTGCTTTAATGGTATAATATGTACTCTTGGTAGGTTATATGGTTGTAAGTGGCTTGCCAAACATATAGCTGTGAGATATAACATTGTTTTCAGCATTTGTGTGGCATGTCCTGTAGTTCGGCTCAGCACTCCAGGACAAACTTTGCTACCATGATTTTAGTGGAGTACAGCTATATTTTACTAGGACATGTTTTACTTGTTGGGAAAGTTAGAAGTAGGGTTAGGCAATCTGATTCAGCCATTAAGTGGTACTTACGGACAATATATAATTCTCATTATCCATTGTTTTGACTACTGTATGTACATGGTTTATATGGTGCTAACTTTCTGCCCTGTAAATGTGCTCTCCAAAATAATGGTTTCTATTCCCTACAGTGTAGCTAATATGAAGTCGTTTTCTGCCATCAACCTGCCATCTGAGCTAAATCACTGACTAGGTAAGTGATTAATGCTTTTTTGTGGTAGTAACTAATGTTTAAGGTATATTTTTAAATTTGTGCTTTTATTTTCTATTTGTTACTTCAGGTAACAATTTTAGGGGTGATTGTATAAAACCTTCTGACTTAATTGTCAGAGGTATGAGCAATAATATTGTAGTATAATATACTGCTCACAAAAATCAGGGGATATTTCATTTTGAAGTATCCCTAAATTTTTAACAGTATACATGCATGTACTCGTCCACTGCCACATATTAATGAGATTTAAACACCTATAAAAAGTTACAAAGCAAAGGAATTAGCTGATGCAAAATATTTAAGCAACAAACCGATTCATTTGTCAGAGAGAAACTCAGATTATAAAGGCACAGAAACCTGTCAGTACCAACTATACTAAATAAAGTATGATTTTAATAAAATATCAATGCTATGTTATTCCTTGGTCACTAAAAAAATCTTTGTTTTTCTTGGGGGATTAGTTTGTTGTACCGCCAATAATATAGGTCTGGTTAAACCTTTAATGACAGCTCTGTGTTAGTGCTCCGTTTGGAATGGTACCATAACAAGCTGTATGGTAGACTATTTTTGTATTTTGTATTAACATTATGAATGTCAATCATCATAGGAATTTGGTGTTTTACAATAAACATTTGAGTTTGTATAGTTCTTCCTAACCCATCTGTTATTTTCTTATGTCAAGACACTTTATCACGCTTTGTCTCTTGTGTATTTCCTATGTAGAATGTGGTGCATGAATGGTTTTTTTTGTTGTTGTTGTTTTGTTTTTGTTTTTTTGCGCTTGTTCATTTACTATATTTCTACATAAAAATGACCTAAACATTAGGGGGAAATTCATAAAGCCTCTACGAAACCTTAGAGAGAGTTCCTTACTTAGCTTTGAAGTTTTAGCTTAAGAGTGATCCAGAAGTGGTCTTAGAGTAATTCTGAGCAAGGAGAACGCAAATACATTTATTTCAGTAAGGAGGCAGGGTTGACCTGGTTGCTAGGTATGACATGTTCTTTTGAACTTTTGAAACCTGTGATTGGTGAACAGTGTGTGTCGCTCTCACACAAAATATATCTTAATTGTAAATACTGCATAGGCTATTAAATTTTACATTTACATTATATAGCAGACACCCTTATCCAGAGCGACTTACAACTGATACAATCTTACAGTCCAAGCGGTTGAGGCTTAAGCGTCTTGCTCAGGGACCCAACTGTGGGTTGAGTTTCAAAATGTCTTGAAATAGCGGATCACTATCAAATTTATTTGCTTTATTTTATCATCAGTGTATTTACCATGTTGGCAGTTTTTTTAGCCTTCTTAATGTATTGGATAACCTATGAACCGGAGATAATGCAGCTCTACCCTGTTCAGGTATAATTGCTGCCGTGCTAATCTATAGTATCTTTTGACACTAGGAGCTACGCTTACCCTGTTTTTCAAGGTTAATAAGTTACACAAATTAGACAACTTTTGGTATGCTTATGCTGAAATGCACTGTTCAAACAACATCTCTTTTATACAATAAGTTTTATTTTGGTCATCACATTTTTCTGGCTTGTCATGCCATGGTCTTTAGCAAGCTTCAAAATGTTCTTTTGAAGACATTGGTTTTCTTCTTAACGGTTCTGCTTTGCACACCATTTCTGCTCAGTGCTCACCTGATGGTGGCCTCAGATAAATGTAAATATTTGTTTGCAAATGTGATAGAGACCTTTCGTTTTTCTGAAATTATGATGGATTTTTTAGTGGACTATTACATGCTTTCTCTAAATTCAACAGCACACTTGCACGACTGTCACTTTATTCATTGAAACATTTCATTTTAAATAACTGCTAATAATAGGGGTTTACATACTTTTGCCACTCACCTACCTATCTATCTATATTTATTTTTATTTTTTTCTCCATTCTCCTTCATTAAAAAATACCCAATTATATTTTTGTCTCCTTTGTTTACTTGTCTTTAACTACTTTTAGTGCTATTATGGACATCCAAAGAAATTGATTTCTATACAAAGTACTGCTGTTCTTTTGAAAATTTTCATAGCTTTACAGTAAGTACACTGCTCAATTTAATTTTGAAATATCTCAATTTTTGTGAGCAGTGTACTACCCTATCATGTGATACCATTCAAGTCCTCAGTAGGAATTTCATGACTATTATATTGTTTGTATATCATCCTTCTTTAAGTGGTAGTGTGTTATTAAATGTTAAGTCCTCGCTTTAACAAATATAATTTCATCCTTTGTATGTTAACTGACCTATGCATGCTGCTCTGTCTTGTTTGTAGGAGGCATCTGAGGTTTTTTGATGATTCTGCTGCGCTGCTTATGGATTTTAGGATCTGAGGTTGCTATTATCTTCAGTTCCTGTTGACACCAGCATCACCAGTTGCTGATTGGCACAGGTTGTCTGTGCAGCCACTTTTCAGCATCAGAGGGCAAGCCAGAACCCCCAAACATGAACCGATATCTACCAGTGGCACGGCAGCACTTCCTGACTGCTTTGGCCAGCACCAGCGTGGTGGTGAAATCCATTTGTGCAACAGTGTTTTTGTTGTACATCATCTCGTGGCTGGTGGACACACACGTAGCGCTTAGCATTACGCCAGGGTACCTTTTTCCTCCCAACTTCTGGATATGGACTCTGGTGACACATGGTGTGGTGGAGCAGCACATCTGGGGGGTGGCAGTCAATGTGGCCACAGTGATCATTGCAGGCAGACTGCTGGAGCCTCTGTGGGGTGCACTGGAGTTGCTCATCTTTTTTTCGGTGGTGACTGTCGCTGCTGGATTGTTTTCAGGTCTCACCTACGTGTTTGCCTATGCTGCCACCTTTGATCTTAACTACCTGTTTGCTGTTCACATATGTGGCTCACCAACGTTCCTTGGTGGTATTCTGGTAGCTCTGAAGCAGACTTCCGGTGACACGACCGTGCTTCGAGTGCCTCAGATCCGTTTGAAGGCAGCCCCTGCACTGGTCCTCCTAGCATTAGCCATCCTTCGGTTAGCTTGGCTCTTGGAGAGCTCTGCACCTTTAGTGGGCTGCAGCTATGGTGCATTAGTAGGGTGGGTGTACCTGCGCTTTTACCAAAGGCACAGCCGAGGGCGTGGTGACATGTCAGATCACTTTGCCTTCGCTTCCTTCTTCCCTGAGTTTTTGCAGCCAGCTGTGGGTTTAATTGCTGGCCTGGTGCATGCTGTGCTCGTCAAGCTGAAGGTGTGCCGAAAGATGGTGAAGCGCTATGATGTTGGTGCCCCGTCCTCCATTACCATCAGCCTGCCTGGAACAGACCCACAGGATGCTGAAAGAAGACGGTAAGACATGCACACTCTCATACATTGCCAAACAGGCCCACAGTATTGAGCATTCAAATATATTTTGCGTAGGTAACTGTGTAACTGCATAGGGCAGAAACTGGAAATATTGAATTAGAATTGTTTTGATCATACAAACTGTTTAACGTAGCATAATATAACAAAACAGAGAAGGGTAGTTGTGGTTGCAGAACTTCATTACACACCCTACCTATCAGTCAGTAATTTAAAGACAAATACTAAATGATTTTCAATTTTTGTGCAGAAGCCTGCAGGTCTACCGGTGCTTTGTGGTTGCTAAACAACCTCCCAAAAAAACAAGATCTTTCACAGGTGTAACATTCAGAGTTGTAAATTGTAAAGTACTGCCAGCAAAAGGACATGACATAATAAGTTTTTTGGACACAAATGACAATTAGTGTAAATCTTTTCTATTCCACACAAACCTGATATGTGAAAAAGTTTGTGTCAGTTGAAGTGTTAATCCCATCTCTACTTGTGTATATATACAGTGAGGAAAATAAGTATTTGATACACTGCTGATTTTCCCATCTACAAAGATAATGTAGCTCTGTATTTTTTTTCGTAAGGTACATTTCAACTGTGAGAGACAGAATCTAAAAAAAATCACTTTGTGATTTTTTAAAATAATTAATCTGCATTTTATTGCAGAAAAGATTTGATCACCTACCAACCAGCAAAAACTTTAGACTGTCTAGATTTTCTTATTTTTTTAATATTAGTATCCTCACTGTGTATTAGCAGAGTACTAAGATACTATAAAGACCTTGTGGATAACAGAAACATGTACTGACACTTTTTTTTTTTATTATAGGCAACTGGCACTAAAAGCTCTGAATGAACGTCTAAAGCGAGTGGAAGATCAGTCTGCGTGGCCCAGCATGGAAGACGAGGAAGATGACGACGAAGATGAAGTTCGGACAGACGCTCCTCTGCTCCCGAATCATGCTCCCTCACCACCAGCACCCAACACTACCCAGAATTCCACAGGACAGGAGTCCAGCATTATAAGCTTTGAAGATGCCCCTGCTCACTCCTAAGACAAGCTTAGGGACTTCGCATTTGATCCTCCAAATATGAGATGCATTCACATGTGCTGAAAAGGTGCACATGCAATGACGATTATTGCTTGGTGTGGATGGATTGCAATGGGATCTGCCATAATAAACACCCTCAATCTAACAAGACTACAGACACACTGCTTTATATATGTACAAATGACAAGAGTTCTGTATGTGAGGTGTTCTGTTTTATTTGCAGTGTACAAACATGATCTTCAGTTTTTTTGATTTTCTTGTGTGCGTAGATGTTTGTCTATGTACATGTCTGCATACGGTTTCTGGGAGGTGTCCCTTCTTAATAAATGTGCAAACTACTGCTGGGGCGTAGTACTCTAAATTTACACCAGATACAGATTCTTTATTTGGCTTATGGGTAATTGCTAGACTTTGTGAGCTTAGCACACCTTATTCCCTCCCAGCAGCCTAAAACAGAGCAGCTAAGGGTTTTTTTAACTGCAAGTCCTTTTTTGTGTAGATGGTGGATTTAAATTTTGGGTCTTCAAGTTCACTACCGACCGAGATGTTGGAATATGAAACTTCCAGGATTTGTAGATTCATGGATGTATTAACAAGAAGGGCCACAACGGTGTAATGCCGTCTAATTCCGCCCTTTATCTCTGATAGTTTTGAAGGGGACTCCCCTTTTTGCTTTCATTTGCACACAAACAACTGTTTTGACTGGGTGGGATCAAAAGTGCACTCTTCCTACTTGGCATTTTAACTCTCTGCCAACCTTTACAGATTGACCAGCAAGGTGTGAATGGGTGATGGTGTAGCTTTGGTTTGCAGCTGCCTTGATGAGAATGTGTAAGGGAGAAATACAGTTAGTTTCATTAGATTTGTTTATTCAGTTATATGCACTGCTCACAAAAAATAGGGGCTATTTAATTATGGCATATTTCATTTTGAAGTGTCACCTAACATTTTGAGCAGTATATTATGACGGCACACGCAAGTAAATAGAAATACTGTCAACCAAAGCCATACACACTACAATATTGCATTACCATGGTTGTTTTTGTATTGTTTTAGTAAGGTTTATTGCATTCCCTCAAACCAAATCTATGAGAGTATGTTGTAGACTAGTCTGGATGGTTACTAGTAAATGCATGATGTAAGCATAGGAGTGAGCCAAGCTGAAGTGCAGTCATTAGCACTTTTAAACGCTTGCTGCCATGCATCTTCAAAATTAACATATTGAAATTTCATTTAATGGCAGTAAAAACTTGAGTTCATTAGTCTGGCCTGCTGAGATTTGGATTGGGCCATTATCTCATTAGGTCGTTTGCCAAAGGTGGACAGAAATATTTTTATGAATGTTTAAACAAGGAATTGATGGCTGTGTAGGGCCCTGTGTTGCACATCCATTCCTCGCAAAAATTAGGGGATATTTCAATTTGAGGTAGGCCCTAATTTTTGTGAGCAGTATATATGTTAATTCCTTAGACAGTAATAAACTTAATGGGCAACTTTTTCTGTAACAAAATTGGTACCGACATGCAATGTTATGACATGATGGGGTTTTACTGACTTCTTACAGTTATGAGGATTTGGTCCATAATCAAATTACATCTAGATATTCACATTCAAAGCAATTCAAACAGATCTATTAATGATTATGAAGATGATGGGAAAACAATAAGATTACAATGATTTTATCCCAGGTAAGTGTTTTTATGCACAGCCCATGGCTTGTAGATTCTTATTGCTTTTATAAAATGGTGTCAAAAACAATGTGATTAACTACACCTATGCCTACCAAATACAAATATGAATAATACTATTCATAATCAATAATCGTCCATGGTGGTGTAATGCCATTTAGTCCTGCTATGAAGCCAATAAACATGTTGCCACACAGTTTAAGAAGAATCTGCTTTAGCGCCATTTCAGTGATTCAAAATAGTTTTTCTCAGCACACCAAAGTTGAAGACACCCTGTGTAGTTAGTTTATGGTCTGCTCATCGTTTGTCTGTTTGGTTTTTAAATCAATTTAACATGGTTATTTTCAGTGTCTTTTCTTTTTTTTCTCCTTAATACTGTACATCACTATACACCATTTATCCACTGTTAATCAAAGGGCTAAATCAGAATTGGCCTCAAGAAGTTAATATTTATAATGCGTTAAAAGTCATTACAATACACAGATTTCAGTTGTTGGGTGGACATGTGAGCACATTGACCATTGTACTTCAAGCAAACCTTAGCCAGTCAACAGATGTAAAATTTAAGACTTGCTATATAACTGGATGGATTACAGAAGCTTCTAATTTATTTTAGGAAAATGAGGATCTATGTAGTTGACATGAAATATTGTACTTCTGACATAGAAATTACTTCAAGCACCAGCAATTAAAATGTGTTAAGATTAATGAGATTGAATAAGTATATAGTCATCTTTATTATTAATTAGATGTAAGAAATAAATTAGACATTTGCTTTTAAAGCTCCATGTCCAGTGCTTTTTGCTTTTAGGCTTTTTGTTTTCAATTACAATTCTTGTCAGTTCTGGGCTGAAGATGCCCCTCTGTTCTTTAGTATGTGATTGTCATTAATTACATTTTTCTGAGTGTTAGTACACAAAATGTTTCAAAATGAATAACAGCAATATAGCATAAATGTATTTCATTTCAGTAATGTCCATAGCACCTTCTTCCCCTGTTATAATGTGTCAGGTTTCACTAAGAGTGCCTGTCTATGATCAGATTTCACTTCGGTCTAGTAATTTTTAAAAGTACTGATTTGTGAAGCTGATCCTAAATGAGTCCTGAGTACTATGAATGTTAATTGTTTTCTTTTTCTCCATTGATCTGTGTGTTTATTTGCATAGAAATATGTGAATAGCATGAAAGGAACCTGAACAAATTCTGGGAATTGCAAAAAAGCTGAAGTTTTTGTATGCTTATAGGAAAGTGAATGTCTGAAACGGAGCACAAAATGGTCCTGTTTTTTTTTAAGCAAATGTTCTCTAACTTTGACAGTGACATTCCTATACAGGACAAAGCCCTTGAGAAAATTTAACTCAGTTAATTTTCTCAGTAGTTGGTCGAACTTGTCAGTAATCATTTCTGTTGGGGGTTATTTCCTACTCTTAATCTTTTCCCACCCTGGTTCTTGTATCATTGATTTTCTTTCCCCTGTGGCTCAAAGGCCCTGTCTACTGGGTCTCAACTCTGATTATCTGTCTCCAATAAATGATTATATGGAGATCAGCTCATGGTTGTTTAGTGAATACTGGGGAAAATGATTACTTATCTAGTACTTTTAATAAGTACAAAAGGCATTCTATACTTCAGTACTATACTTCAGTTTATATTGTGCTTATTCTTAAAGTTTTAGTAGTCACTGCATTTTGAAGTTCTGAAATGACAGACTGTTGTCCATCTCTATCTCTATGTTGTTATTCCCTTTTTACTCTGTTCTCGATTGGTTAGAACCCCGACAGGGCCAAAACAGCTCAGGTATTGCATGGGTGGTGGATCATTCTCACCGCTGCACTGACACTGGTGGTGTGTTGGTGTGTATTGTGGCGTATGAGTGGAGCAGACCCTGCAGGGCTGCAGTGTTTAAACACCTCAGTGTCACTCCTGGAGTGAAAAAAATCCACCAACCAATAATGTCCAGCTGCCACCATATCAGCATCCTGTGAGCAGTGATGAAGAATTTAATTATGATTATGATAAAACAAACTGTACAGCAACAGATGAGCCGCTGTCTCTGACTTTACATCTACAAGGTGAATAATTAGGTTAATAATGTCTATAAGTAACTGGACAGTGAATGAACAGCATATTAAAACACCTGCAGCACTGCTGTATGTGATACAATTGTACCAGCAGCTTAACACACACTTACATCCCACCACCATGTCAAAGTCTGAAATGTGCATACAGACGCATACAATATATATATACACACACACTAAGGGGGATGTACACCCATCAATCTGCACCCAATAACCCATAAGCAAATTGACATTTTTAGACATCCAAATTTATTAAATAGGAAAACAATTATTTTGTTTGGACATTACTATTCAGAATTTTGGATGACTCTGGGGGCCTCCCATTTCTCTTGATCATCTTTGAGATGTTTTTACACCTTGATTGGGGACACGCCTGTCTATATAAGATCTCACAGGCAAAAGTGCATATCATAGCAGCCCATATCAACCCAGAGTAACTGGGTGGGCACTAGCTGGCCCAAGACCCCTGACATTTGCATAATCAAACAACTCTCTTTGACTTTTTATTTGCTTTTCTGATTATCTTATTTGATTAAATAAATCCTCCTTTTTGAATCACTTTATATTCATTTTTAAATATCTCCTAATTTTTGTGAGCAGTAATTTTTAGTAAACAACTAAAAAAAAAACATTTTTACCACCACCAGGGAACTGGTTCAAGTCCTTGCAATCCCTTTCTACTGGGTCAGGTATTATTAAGAAATAAAAATACTAATCAATAAAACTTTACCAAAAAATAGTAGAAGACACATCTCAAATAATGTGTG
>JAUZSU010036999.1:0-10231 GCA_034780255.1 Parotocinclus maculicauda
CTGATATACGAGTAAAGCAATTGTTCTGGCTTTTCCAAAAATTTTTCCAGAATGAAATCCACCCACACGTGACACCATTAGTAAAAGACTCTTAAACTAAAACATGATTGCATGTCAATGAAATAAATCTAAAAAAAAAATAATGTTCCCTTTATACAAACTAATATTGTGTTTTTAATAAAAGCAAATCAAACACGTGTTTAGATGATCTGTTTGAAAGCAGACATGCTTCTGAAAGGTTCTGCTGCTCTCACCGTGATGAAATGAGCTGATCAGTATGCATTCATGAAATAATTACGTGTCACAGTTGTTTACACACAAAACCAGGACCTTGAAACGCAAACCTGAAATGTTCCAGTTCCTTCATCTAGCTCAGCGAGCAGAAATTTCTGCCTGCTCTGAATGACACTACTGTGTATAAAACACTTCACTACATTAGGCACAACATTCAACGTTAAAACCTGCTGGGTTCTTTTGAAAAGCAGCACCAATCAAAATGCCAAGCTGATTCACCAACTAGTCACGTCTACTTCTCAGGGGCGTAAACTCTAGCTGCTCCACTTAGAAATCCAGAGCTCTACAGCACAAAGAACAGACCACAGCAAGACGTCCTCCATCACCATGCCAACTGGATACATGTCTGCCAGTCCACAACTGGTTTCCCCATTCCTTAATCCAGATAAAAGGGTTTTCAGCATGTCATTAGATGGTCATCCCCTCACAACGTTCATCTTCTCCAGGTGATGGAGGACACTTGTGGTGAATTTAATATGGAGTTTTTCTGAAGAATTCCTCACTCCAGAAGATTCTCCCCCTGCTGTTTAACGAGGAGGAACATTGTATGTGATGCAGATGAGATGGCTGGACCAAAATAGGAGGCAGGAGGCAGGATTAGAGGTTTAAAAACTATTGTATTTGTTTATTTAAAAAAAAAAGCTTTATGTTATAGATTTGTAATATTATATAATCTACAGAGTTAAGTGTTACTGCATTATGTGTATTTGTGTTTGTTTTAGAGTAGATATGCATTGGCCTGCAGGTCAGAAGGCATGACTGCTACACAAACCCTGGACACCTTGTGCTTTACTGGAGTGTTAGGCCAGTGCAGGACCCAAGTGCCTAGCGTTGTTCTGGTTCCTTCTGCAGGGCTGTCAAGCTGAAAACCTAGGACTCAACCAAAAACATTCATCCATATATCCATCCATCCAACCATCCATCCATTATCTTCCACTTAATCCACACGAGGTAGCCCACCCAACAACTCTTGGGGCAAGGGCAGAAACAACCCTAGACGGGGCGCCAATCCATCGTTGGGCACACACACAGTCACACACTAAGGGCCACTTTAGAGACACCAATTAACCTAACACACATGTCTTTGGACTGTGGAAGAAAACCGGAGTACCCGGAGTAAACCCACGCAGACACAGTGAGGACATGTAGCCTCCACCCAGAAAGGACCCAGGACACTCCACCATGGGATAGAACCCATAGGATCTTTTTTTAAACAAAACCATTTGCCACAATCATTGGCACCCCTAGAAAATCTAAAAAAAAACAAAAAGCTGAGGCATTCCTTTCCCTTTATATGTTTTAATTTGATCGTGATGTTCAGATTTTTCAAGCAGTAATCCAGGACTTCCTTTGTTTCACCTGGGATATACACGAGGTGGCATATGAGGTCAAATGATTTTAGTCATTGTGAGGTTTAAAAGTCAGTGAATGGCTATAAAAAGTAGGACAAAAATGAAAATATTATAATCAACTGAAACTGTGTCAAACTTGCATGTGCGAAGACTCAAGTTTATTTTACCCGCACATACAGTTAGGAGGATAGTAAAAAGGAGAAAAATGCCCAAGGATTGGTGTTAGAAAGTTGCTAAAAAAGCTGAATCTTGGCTTCACCAGGCCTTCAGTATTCACATCATATGCCACTTCATGTTCACAGATTATTTGGAAGGTTTACCAGGAAAAACCTTTCCTGTCAACTAACCACAAGTGTAAGCACCTGGAATGTGCTGAACGCCACTGGGACTGTACCTGGAATAGTATTTTAAGGTCAGATGAAACATAAAATGTACAATTTCAACAAAAACACTCAATGAACGAGTACAAAAGAACCTGATACCGCCAAATGCCCTGCAAACCTTGTAGTGTACATTGCATCATGCATTTCATGAAATACCTCTGTTTGTCATTGCCAAAAAACAACAATGATCCAAAACATATATCCAGGTCAAGATAAAATGGTTTACTGAACACAACAAAAAAAAACTTCTGTCATGACCATCTAAGTCCCCTGAATCAAACCCTATAAAATACATGTGGAATTAGGAGGTACAATACAGTGAACAATAGAAAACTCCTGGGTGATCTGGAGAGATTCTGCAAAGAGGAATGTGCTCAGCTTCCCTGCTCTGTATTTTTTGACCTTGTAAGATGTCATAGAAGAAGACTAAGTGCTTTCTGCCATGGCAAATGGAGGGAGAACTTATAAAATGTGGGGTTGCCAAAAACTGAGGCATTTCTTAGTCTGCATTTGATTTACCCAAAGGTGAATTTCCTATAACCTTTAACTCATCTGTTTACTACAGGTGTCAGTAATTGTGAAGGGGAAATGTATAGCCTACATAAAAACATGCATAAACAGAACTTACCAATGTGGATCATAAAAAACACTAGCTTACTAATAGCACAGAGTACAACAACTTGCAATCTACCAGTAGATCAACGTGTAAAGACAAATACCTGTTCATACTATACAGCAACGAGAAAAGACAAACTAGCGAATAGTGAAATAATAACACTGGTAACACGCTCATGGTTTTACCAGAAGAACGTGTAAAACAAATACATAGCCTATACAAAATGAATGATGTTCGTAAATTCAAAAACAGTGGCAACATGCTGATGGTTGTACCTGCCAGCCGAAGAACGTGTGGACGTGAGCGGATCATAGCTCTCATCCACCGAATGTATCCTAGAGGCAGCGAATGAATGGTAGGCGGTTAAAACGACGCTTCCCGAGTCTTTTAAATCCATTTTTAGGTTGGAATCACGCTTAATAACTACCAGGCAATGTACCGAGCCGTTGCGCGTGAAACACACACGCTCACATCTGTGTGTTCTTGTCTCGCACTTCAGAGAAAGTAAATAATGCAGCGTTAGCGCTTGCAGGCGTGCTCATGTTGCACTCTGGCGAGAGGCAGAGATACGCTACAACTCTCGTCCAATCACAGAGCGCCTTTCTTGCGCAAATTCTAATGTCTTTGTTCACAATCAGGCTATATTTAAACGGCGTTCCAAGTTGAGCGCGTGCTTTATGGTTGCCTACTGAATGATTCTGTTCGATTTTGAGTGCACGGAATGTTGTTTTTAAACTGTTAACAAGCTCAGTCGTGTAATCATCAAACCAATGTAATCGCAATACTGCCCTGTGGTCAGATTGTCACCAAACGCCAAAGGCAAATTTTACTTGGTACATCACTAAGACGTTCGAACTGCACACCTACACGCTGACCGTACAGTAGGTGTGTAATAAAATGGTTGGTATGTGTAAACTGTTGCACCTTGCACAGTCATTCCAACATTATAATTGTTCGATCACCATGGGTTCATTGTAGTCCTGTGCTTGTACCTTCTGTACCAGTATTTGGGAGGTTACAAATGTACATAGCAATGGCAGGTGGTGGTTCTTTTCAAATACTGTACAGTATATATATTAGCCGTAGCAGGATGCTTAGGTCATAGTATCCCTCCATGTATAATGCTCCAAGTCCAGTTGACCTGCAGTTAACTGTATTGTGTAATAATATGCAAAATTTTAATACATCTAGTTATTTTATCTTGTAACTACTGTAAATTAAATATTACTGGTGCATATTAACTGAAATTTGAGAAATCCAAATATTAATGAGTCCCAGTTTACTGATTGACAGGTGTTAAGAGGTCCCATCAATCCTCATATGAACTCTCATATGCTGTTGAGAGCATCATCTGAGATTTTAAAGACAGGCTTTGCTGTTCAGCAGAAGGAGTTTGAGCTTTATAAATGAATAGTGTGATGTTGCAAAGATATAATATTGAATTCCACCAACATGAATGAATTGCATGTACAATTCGGTAAGGCAACATATGAGCTAAATCCTGTAATTGTATATGTATACCCTCATCATATAAACATATGGTGTTTGTACAATATAAAACTGTCACTGAATGACAGTGCTTGATAAGTGTACCTCATAATAGCACCAAGTTATATAATAAAGAGGACAGTATATAACCATAGACAACTATGTCTACACTTTTTATTGTACTGGGAAATAAAAACCTGCTTCCATGAATGTTATATAACATGGAAAGCTAGTGTCAGGCTGTCACTGTCAAAATGGTCCCAGAGATACATAAACACTGTGAACCCTTAGACAGCAATAGCACTTGAACTGACTGTCTGCTGTTATAGTCCATCCGTGCTAAGAAATGACATGTTTTACATTTAGGCGTTAGTTAGAGTGCCAGCATTGTATTCAGCTATAATTTGCTTGACGGTGCACAGCCATTCATCTCCCTCTAACAACTTTGTTGACAAGTTGTTTAGGTTCACATGATCCCCTTTTGGTCGATGCTTTTCCTTGATGGCACCATTCTTCGTATACGCTTGGCACTGTTGCATGAGAAATCCCCTGGGCTGGCAATTTTTGAAATATTGATCCCAGCTAATATACAACAGCTTTAGCAATACTTTAGCAATTTTACTTTTCAATCCTGGGTTCATATTCAATAAAACAGGAAACTATATTAGGAGTTTTACATAAACACATCTCTGTAAAGCATTGTCAAATACTGTTTAACAACTTTAGTTTTGTCAATGCGATAACGAAATACACAGTATAATAGATAAAGCTTTACTTGGTATCTGTACAGTTGATTTAATCATTAATATTTCTGTTAACTATGTCTTAGTTTCTAAATAAAAAATACATTTTCAAATGATATCTCTTTCACCAATCAAATTAGAAAATGAGTAAATTATGTTTCATTACATAATTTGAATAAGCATAGAATACTCATTAATGAAATATATAGCACCCAGGTAGAAATGTCAGATTGCTGCAAAAGTCAGCATGCAGTAAGTCACAAGCAAATATGTAAATGATTGCAGGTGTGGTCTGATTAAACACTGGGTCTTTCTACAAGAGGGCATATAGGTGCTTCCCCACTGCCCTATAAAATGTCTCTCTGGCTACTTTTGGGTAGCATACTTCTTGGTAATATATGATATGTCGCTAGTTAAACAATGGCAGAACAAAAGTTTTCAAATCAAGTCATTGATATATGAAGAAGGATAATGTACAAATCTACATAATTCAAATTTGGCAAGGCATTGGATGTTACAAATTTATTTTAAATTTGACTGGTTGAACTTAAGTACTTCCCATATGACAACAGGCCTAATATGGCCAATTTGAAAGTCCATTGTGTCTATTATTAGGCTGACATCATTGGAAGAAGGTAGAGCTTTGAATATCCAAGACAGGGGTAGAAATTTCCACATAAAAGTAATTGAAATAGGCTTTCACTATTTTATAAGATTGGAATCACTGGAGCAAGGCACATTCACATATTAATCTGCATTCCTTTAAGGTTGTCTTGTCTTTTCCTACAAAATGACCATACACCTATTATCTCTTTATATCTAAAGCATTATAATACTATTTATGCAATTTGGATCTTGATTATTTGGTATACATAGGTGAAACCCTGTCATGTGATCTTTTGAGGTAAAATGACTTTGTTATTTGGGGTGTATTTTATACCACATAACAGAAAAGACAGAATTGGTAAGGTCCTGTTCGATATTTTATCATTTGTTGACAAAATACTCTACCTGAACATAAACAATAAATTCCTGCTGCTTCATAAGTAAAACTGTTTATTAAAGTAGTAGCTGTGTTTATAGAGCCTTGGTGTGTTTTTCCTGTGTAATGGCTCACGTTTCACCTAATTTGCAGTACACAAACCTGCATAAGAGTTGACTCTTGTGTATTCTGACCTACATTGTGTGTGCTACACACCAGTCTCTGGGGATATTGCAATAGTAATGCAACCCATATAAAATTGTGATATTTATATATAAGATGTTTTAGCTATAATATTGAGATTGTTTTAGCAAAATGTATTGATACTTATTTTTTAAATTCTACTTTAAGTATAATTTTAAAATCTTTAAGCAAATAATCATGTTATTTAATCTGTCTTAGCCAGCAGGGTGGCCTTAAATAATGGCTAAAACACCACTGCAGTGGGGTGACCAGCGACATCTACAAGGCAACTGACAGACTGATCGGGCAAGGTGATCAAGGTGATTTCATCTGTCTATTTCAGTAGTTCTTAAACCTTTTTGTCTATTGCCCCCAATTTTACAAATTTAAAAAATAAAAGGGAAAATTACATCTATCCCTAACTATCTTTTATGCTCTTTCCCGAGCATGGCCGCATCTCGAAAGCCAACATATTGAATCAAGGGCAAGTTCTTCTAATGGGAAGGTGGTCATGTAACTTATCAAGGAAGACCAGCATTGCATCAGAAATTGATTGGTGCAATCAGATTTCCAATATTCTTTTGTGGTTCAAAAGTTATCAATACATAAGTTCAAAACTTTTGTTGTCACAGGTAACTGAAGATGGAATTAATTATTCTGAAGTCTGGGGAATGCAACTGCCGTATCATAGCCACAGACTTCAACAACTGACACACAGAAAGACCACCAATTTCACTCAGCACTGTTACATTTTTTAAAAATAAAATAGAATGACAAATCAGATTTATGGTAAAATTATTACAATTGACATTATTCATCCTAAACATGATTCTTTAATTTTCCCTGCTGTCTCAATCCTCGACCCCCAGAATTGCTCTATGCCACCCCTAGGAAGAGTATGAAAGTATGAAAAGACATACTTTGAGTTTTATGACAGACAGGATACAGATATTCATACGCATAAAACAACTATCTACACACTCCCACTAACACACACTACAATTCAGTCTAGCAGCATTGACAGCAGACGATGTAATTCTGATGGAATTATCTGCTTAAAACTTGTGAAATAGGATTATATGATGAAAAGTAATTAGCAGGCTCCTGAATTCTCTACCACCATCACTTGAGTTCACTACAATTAGAAATTAGAACATCTTACCCACTTCTCATTAGTATTTATAATTGGGTCTGGGTTTTTGGCCCACATATACCTGAAGAACAGATACAGAATCCATCTTAACACAGAAGACAATTTGTGTTCACTTAACATTAATGGTTGATTATCATTACAATGTACAAAATACATTGTACTCATGTACTTTGTACTAAAAATTATAATTAAAATACTAATAGTTCTGCCTTTATTGTTGTTTGGCTTTAAATTAAGAGTGTCTTATCTCTTAAAGAGAGTCAGGAATACAGGGGTGTGAACAGGATAATCTGAATTTCAGAACAGGATGTGCCTATGTAGGAGTTGTTTTAGTGTCAGAGCCCTCTTGGATTATGAAAATTGTCAGATCTTTATCTCTTCACCACACCTGGCTAGCTTGGGACCTACAAGACTCCTGCTGTTGAGAGAGTTATGAAATAATAGTTGATCGTGTCAAGACATAACATTTAAGAAGTGCCAAATGAATCCAAAATAAAGCACACATATTGCAGCCATGAACAAAGCTGATGGTTTAATACAATTCTAGGAGGTCTTAACTGCTCTTCTGTTGTGGACACATTTATTATGTGGGATACTCAGTAAAATGTTAAAAGTTGCTTTGTTTGGAAGATAATACATATTTGGTTGCTCATGTGTCACCACATGTTAACTGACTAGTGCAGATCTAATATAACCCAACAAAGCAGAACACAGACAAGCACCTGGACTTAAAGGGCCAGGAAATCTAAACGGTTTTTACAGTTTCCTGACCAGAGCGACACCGAGACCAGTGCTATCCTGAAGCAAAACTCAAATCTCCACCAGTGGGGTGGACCAGTGTGACCCAACAGCATACTGGTGCTATGAAATACTGATATGTAAATTATCTCCAGCTAGCTAAATCTTGCTGGGATAGTGCTGGGAATTCCTGACATATTTCCGTGTTCTGCCTTGCCAGAAGTTTCCAAGCCTCCTAGGGGTGCATGCTGGGACTGGGCATGTATCACCTGACAGAGACCAGGGATTGCCCCAAATTTGCACATACATATTAATGGAATAAGGCTTGGTTATTGCAAATCTGTGGAGACCGTATTCTAGCAACACAATGTACTGTTTATTTTATATAAATGTTATATATTCATTGGATCTTATTTCTAATGTTTTCTTTTCTGCCAGCAGTTTTTATCTGTTACATTTGGACTTTAATGAATTCTTTGTTGAGGGTCCTGTGAATATGTTCAGCCACCTGGTTTTGTCTCTAATCTGGGTATTACAGCCTTTTACTAGCTACTGGATTGTCTGAGAGGCTGCTTTGTACAGTCTACAGTACACCTGCCTGCAGTACACCTGCTGCCATGCTTAGAGATTCATTTTCTGTCTTTTTAATTTGCCTATTCCAGCTGGTATTGGTCTGTTCCTTATAGACAAAGGATTGTGGCAACCCTTTCTAATTATTGAGAAATTTCAGCAACACTTACTTGTTACACATTCAAAATATAAAGCATATATTTCTGGATTCTCCATAGACAAACAGTTGGGTCATGCTGAATACCCGAGCAACTCCATAGTAGTAATGGAGTAAACTCCATGTTTTGGGTGTAATTTTTTGTCTTTCCACAAATGTTTGTCAGTATAGTGCATGTAAGCTATCACTGCTGTATGTTGTTTATTTTCTGTATTCCATGCATACACACTGTCTATACTTTGTGTCCATTTGAAACATGATGTTTGCCAGCTATTCTTGGGGAATTATTTGCGCACATGGGTTTCTGTTGCTCTTGCTTGCAGTGGTGCTTGAAAGTTTGTGAACCCTTTAGAATTTTATATATTTCTGCATAAATATGACCCAAAATATGATCAGATTTCCACAAGTCCTAACAGTAGATAAAGAGAACCCAGTTAAACAAATGAGACAAAAAATATTATTTTTGGCCATTTATTTATTGAAGAAAATTATCCAATTTTGCATATTAATGAGTGGCAAAAATATGTGTAAAAAAAAGAAAAGTATAACATTTCAGTATCTGGTTTGACCCAATACCTGTGCAGCAATAACTGCAAATAAATGTTTCCGGTAACTGTTGATCAGTCCTACACACCGGCTTGAAGGAATTTTATCCCATCCCTCCGTACAGAACAGCTTCAACTCTGGGATGTTGGTGGGTTTCATGAACTGCTTGATTCAGGTCCTTCCACAACATTTTGATGGGATTAAGGTCAGAACTTTGACTTGGCTATTTAAAAAAATAACTTTATTCTTCTTTAACCATTCTTTAGTAGAACGACTTGTGTGCTTATGGTCGTTATCTGCATGACCCACCTTTTCTTGAGATTCAGTTCATGGGCAGTTGTCCTGACAATTCCTTTAGAATTCTCCGATTTAATTCAGAATTCATTGTTTTAAACAGGAATGCAGTGTTTTCCTTTCTCCAAGCATAACGCTTTTCATTTAAACCAAAAGTTCTATTTTGGACTCAATCGTCCACAAAACATTCTTCCAATAGCCTTCTGGCTTGTACACATGATCTTTAGCAAACTGCAGACGAGCAGTACTTTTTGGATCTCTTTGCAACCCTGCCATACACACCATTGTTGTTCAGTGTTCTCCTGATGGTGGACTCATTAACATTAACATAAGCCAATGTGAGAGAGATCTTCAGTTACCCTGGGATTTTTTGGGACTATTACACGCCTTGCTCTTGGAGTGATCTTTGTAGGTCGACCACTTCTGGGGAGGGTAACAATGGTCTTAACTTTTCTCCATCTGACTGTGGATTGGTGGAGTCCAAACTCTTGAGAGATGGTTTTGTAACCTTTTCCAGCCTGATGAGCATCAACAACTCTTTTTCTAAGGTCCTCGAAAATCTCAATTTTTTGTGCCATGATTAGCTTTCACAAACATGTGCTGTGAAGAGCAGACTTTGATAGATTCATGTTCTTTAAATAAAATTTGATTGATTGTTCAAGTTCAAGTTCAAGTGGTTTTATTGTCATTTCAACCATATACAGTGGTGTACAGTATACAGTGAAACGAAAC